>UYRU01043117.1:5925-16759 GCA_900617775.1 Dibothriocephalus latus | reverse complement strand
AGAAGTTACTTTTCTCTTTATAAGGGATTATTTTCCACATAAGTGGATTAATGCCACAATTTGTTGCAAGCTTGAGAATGCAAAAAAGACTGGTCATAAATATGGTCATTTTTTGAAATACTTATTATTCTTCTGCCTGTTCCGTCTCTTAATAACATATAAGCGGAATATGTAGTTTGCAAAAAAGTATATTTCTATCTGACTTATATTTCATAAGGCCATCTTTACATAATTTCACGGTAACATATATGACAAAGTTTGCTTTTGCGCAAGGACAGCTGTGCGGTAAAACAAAATTTCCGACTAAATTTTGTTACTGCATTTTGTGCAAAAACCTCCAAAGGACAGCTAAACATAATTTTCAAAACTTAAATTCTTGCTTGTTTCTGATAATAAATGCGATTCCTTAGAATTGGCTTCACTTCCATTTGATCTACTTTGCACAAAAATCTTCCAGTTCTGGAAGGGATTATTATTCCAATTTTTTACTTTCTCTAGAATTCTTCCATAGCACATTGGTAAAACGTTTGGTTCTGTCGAAATGTGTTTAAGTAAAAACGTACTCACGAGTTAGCCAAAATTAGTGCCTATTTCGTTACATAACTTCAACTAAGATGACAGTTTTCCCAACCAAAGCTCTTCTTATTATTAAATCCACTTAGTTGATCAAAATAACCTTCCCAAATATATGCTAAACTACCAAGTTAAATTTTGCCATTAAAAAATTGCTTGCAGAACTTGCCATACTGTGATCGGTATGTATTTTGACAAGTAGGTTATCCATTAATTTTATCCTCATGTAAAGCGGGCTTTTCAGGCGGTGTCGGCATTTACACCCTCCTTTGATCCGTAGATATCATGTTGTCCTAATTTTAAGAAGCTAGGTATTTTCTTCTTACAAAGTCTGCCGACGCCGTGTGCTCCAAAATTTCAATGTTAATTGTTCGACAATGTGCATAAGTGTCCAACTTTCTTAAGGGAATCCCAGCACGTGTTTACAAAATAACTTAGAAGATATTGACACTTGTTGATGAACGTTCACCAGACTGCTAACGGTGATTCGCTAAGGTGAACATTCATCAACGAGGGTCAATGTCCTCTGACCTAACCCGGCAAGACAACGAGCTAGCGACTCAATGGTTAGGACGTTTGACTCCGATCAAGTAGGTCACGAGTTCGAGATTCGGGTGGGACGGAACTTTGGTCTGGGTATGACTGGCTGACGACGACTAATAAGCCAGTAATGGTCATTCCAGTCTCCCTTGCGTTTGCCGGCAACATTATCTACATAGCTGAAACAGTTACTGAAAAATGGGTCAAGAGCTTGAAGGTGATGTGTATCCCGGCCAGGAGTGTCGTGGTTGAACAGTGTAAATTGACTTGCCAAAATTGAACTAGTTTTCAAGTTTTATGACCTAACTTTAGGTCAAGAAGTGACGGCCTGAATGCGGAGTGGTTGATTTAAACTGATTTCTGCGATTAAGAGATACCAGGTGATAAGGCAAAACACTTTGGAACCTGATGGCGTTTGTGTGAGGAAGTGCTACTTGTAGACAAATACGCAGCATCATAATTTATATTGCATCGGCTCGAGGTTTTCAAAACTGGGCCAAGTGAATGATTCAAATCTGTTAAGTCCCCCCCCCCTACTAGTTAAGTTGATTTGGTGAGGATCTGGGGGATAATAGATAAATTGGTATTTGAAAGGCTGTTTGGGCAGTCAGCTTACCCTATTATAATTGGTAGATTCAATACGTTGTAGTAAACTAGAAGAGTAAATTAACGCAGACGTGATCACACTCAAAGATCCCGTTGCGGGTTTTGTAACTGAGTTGGCTACAACGTTGGCTACATTAAGTCTTCTCCCTGCTGGCGTGAGTTCAAATCTTGCCGGGGTATTCAAACCTGGACCAAAGGAGTTATTCAAAACTGCAAACCTGTCTGTCTAATTTGTATTCCCTTCGAGCAACACCTACATTTAATCCTAACACTAATGCAAACGTTAAACCCCAACGTTAACGCCAACCCAAAACATTAAATCTGCCTTTATTTGCTTCAAACGTAAAGACACTGTTAAACCAGGACCCATATATATCGTAATCAAGAAGTTAATGCAATTAAAGGCCCATATGAATAGCTCATTGGATGTTTACCTCATGCCTCAAATAAACGTGTAAGCAGGCATGGTTAACAGTCGAGAGGAAAACATAAGGTTGCGTGGAAAAAATAAAAGTAGTTTTGTTGCTCAAATTCACATCAACCACCTAATTCCTCAACAACCTTTACCTCATATCTATAAGATAAGATAGATGCATCCAATTCTCTTACTCTTACTATGCAAGTTTTTGAAAAATCTAGTGAAAGGTCCAATGAACTGAAAATGTCAAGCCTTATGATTCCATTTATGGAGAATCACCCACAGAACTTGGCTAAAACAGTAACTATTTGGGATTAACTGTAAGCAAACAGTGACGTAGTTGTACGCTCCATGTCAAGAAGAGAGTTTGCGATGACTCTGCCCCGTTTATAACTCGTTGCGTATGCTTAAGTAACACATTAAATGGAGAAAGTGTTTTTTTTCTAATAATGCACGCAAGTCAAAATGCCACAACCCTTTTGGACTTCTTTATCCCGCATTTCACGAAATAAAATGATTAACGCTGGTGACAGTTTGAAAGGAGTACATTGGACTCTTAAGTGCGAAAATCGTTTTTAATAGCTTATTACATGAAATGCGATTTCCGTGAAACCAAGTCAAAAAAGATACTTCGAGATATAAGAAACGGCGTGCAATGTTCTCTACACAATGCAGAAATATATATATTAATAAGATATTTAGAGGAAAGTTCATTGTTTCCACTCAAATAATTACAACTTAGACATCACAAAGAAATAAGGTTTACATCTCTTCATATATCAGCAAGAATCCTAGAATAGAGACCGGAGAAGAAATCCATATACAGAACTAAAATTTTAGCGAAAATAGTAAGTCTATTTTAAACACACCTGTAAGACATAAATCCGGGATCATCAGCATCGATTCCGACGGATACGGGGCCTACGGCTGCAACAGCCTGTTGAAGAGCTGATTCACTGCCCCGGGAAATATCCTTGTAGGCAGTTATTTTGGCAATAAACAGGGACTTGTTATATTTACACCTGTCATCCTGAATAAGGTAAAACGCGTGAGCTGAAATGCTTCTTTGTTCCTCTGTTTTCAATAAGTAGAATAGTTTAAAGATTATACCTCCAACAAAACTCTGTGAACTCTAAACAAACTTCGAAATCCTCTCTTGAACTGAATTGAGACAAAATGGTATTACACTTCACACTTTAGCTTCATTGTCAACTGGCGTCCTTGTACCTCTGAGAGAAAATTTCAACTCATTGAGGGCAGGACACTGAAACGGGATCCCTCTCGTCCAGGATTTTACTTAAAGTTCCATGGCGACTAGCGTTAGTGTTAAGGTTGGTCTAAGGTTTAGGGTAAGAGTTTGTTCTAATGTTAGGCAAAGGGATATTACTCCATAATGTTCACCATTCATTAGATTTTTTTGTAAGGTTACGCGCTTTTTTCGGGTGGCGGGTTATCTGTTCCTGCCTTATACGTATTTTGATTGAGGATAACCTGTCTGCTATAGCATTCCTCGTTTTTATCAGCATGCTGTTGTAAGCTAAGTACTTGACATATCAATTTCCCATCTTGGAACACGCACAGCGGATATTGAAACTGCATTTGATTGGTTCTTTGATTATTCAAAATAAACTGAAGCCCACGTTTTGAATAATGCTGCACCATATTTATAGTTTTCTAGCCCCAGGTTAAACGTACAAAGCGGAAATAAATTACGATGACTAATCAGATGGGTCAATCCAACTTGCAGCAAATAGACAAAAAGGACCAATTACTGGCGGAGACCTTCGGTGAGCTATTCAGCATTCCTATTTACGGGATTATTTGGCAAAATTAAAAACGGTTTCGAACTCTTTATTAATTTGGATGCACACAAGATAATGTGGCCAAGTAAGAGGTATTCACAGACCACTGTGTTACCAAAGAAGAGTCGTGAGGCAAACGAAAATATGCTGAGAGAAAACACAGTTTTTCGTCTGTAAATTGAGATTCCTAGCCTTTAAAGTTACTAAGGCAAAGCAATGAGTGTGGAAGGAGAATAAACTTCGACCATTTGCGCAAAAATACGTGTTATAGTCCGCTACGATTTATATTGAGTCGAAAAGTATTGTACCATTTCCCTTATTCTTGATTTACAAAATTGGATTGTCGTTAGCGACATGAAGTACAGTATACATTATGAAGACATCGTTCGATAGAGGATTGCTATATGGATACACTGTAGCATTTTACAACTTCTGCATATGCGTAAACCCCTTGCAAGCGGAAAATAACCGATAGGCGCTACTACATTTGTTCAAAACATATTTTGCAAGCCACCGCTTTATAATATTTGTTCCAAATTTTTCCATGAAACGATGTCTACTTCTCTGAAATATTCAGTAGCAACCCATAACGTCATTGAAGGGTTGACAAAGATGTCTGCTGGTATAACCATTACCTTTTCCATGTATTGATAGACAATTTTAGGTAAGCAAGTCAACGCTTCCAAGTTAAGTCTGCAAGCAAAACACGGAACACCTTCACTTATAAATTTTAATAGGAAAACACGAGTGTTCCCTGCTGTTAACTTTAAGGAAGACAATGGATATTCATAAACATCAGCAGAATCCTATGCAAGGTAAAAGTAAAAACTTCTGCATGTTAGTCTTACCCTTGCCGTGTAGTTGTACGTGTCCTCAGATTGGATTCCATACTTCATTACATATTTAAAAGCCCGATTCATAAGACCACCGTTGCATCCGTGGTTACCCTGCTCCCGACTGCAGTCGACCAGCTGTTGTTCTGAGAGGTCGAGTAACTTGTGGGTCTTTATTTGAACTGCACCCTCAATGGCACCGGTTGCAGAGAAGGCCCAACAGGATCCACACCGCCGCTGTAAGGTAAAATTTAGCATACGTTTGCAAATACTACAATTTTGGCGTTAATAGTAGTTAAATGCATATAAACTTAGACAATACTTAAAGGATATATGATTTGGGTTCAAAGTAATCTTAGCTTTTGACATGGAATCATATGAGCTGACAGCCATGAGAGTTCAAAGCAAACTTTGTGAAGTTAGCAGTATACAACCATCAACGCCCACGATACTAGCAGACTTCTATCCCTTTAAAGTGAATTTCAGTGTTTGCGGTTCTACACAACCGTTAAGATAGGTAATGAAAAACAAATAATCTCGGCGTAGCTGTACCAATAATAGCAAACTCGAGACCGCTTTACGTTCTCTTATTCCACTGACGTCTTATCAAAAGAACCCAGTCGATAAGTTATGGCAGAAACAAATAAAATACAAGCAGCTTCATAGAAAAACAAAATTATCCTTCTGAGCATCAATGAGTTGGAAAATCCGCTGCTTATTTGTTTTAAGATTGAAAATCTGACCTGGTCTTTAACTGGTGTGACTGCGCCCTTCTTGCGCCAGTCGATACCAGCAGGAAGTTTTCCATCGAAGGAGATGAACGCATCCGACTGAGTTTTTCACCTGTTTTCCGCCATTCTTTGCAGACAGAGGTATTTGTCGGCGAATTCGCGCGGTTTGAGGTCACTGAAAGCATTTGCTCCAACTTGGTGGGTTTCCGGACCACGTTAAAATCTTCTATTATGTTGAAATATAAAGTCAATATTTCTGAAGAAGATGTCTTGCCGGTGCTGTTCCTCGACGGGACTGGCATAGGCCTTGTTGTGTTCTTTCTTCCATATGTGCCAGAATGCTTTCAGTATATATGCCTCGCTAGTAGTCCATCCCGCACACACAGACAGGAACGGTAGAAAACAAGCGAAGAACAATAAAGCATGCATGGTGTCGGTCGATGCGTTATGTTAGCTTCATACGGCAGGAACACATATTGTTTATACTTATCTATAGACGTAGTTGTGTTGAAGTCAAGTACCTAGAACCAGTGAGAGGACATTTTAGAAGTGGTTGAACTGCTTACCAAACGACTGGCCAAAGCGTGAACTATGTGAGCGCCTGCGCATGCGAAAAAACAGTCTTCATCCTGAGACTACATGAGTGTAAAACTGTCTGCAGATACAGAGAATGCCTAATTTGGAAGTCTGCAGCGTGTTCGCAGTCAATTGCTTGGACTGTAGCAAAATACCTTTCATTTTTATGCATCAATAACTGACATTTGTGTCCGGACATGTCAGCCACTGCACCCGACTCGCCTCCAACCTGCTTGTCTCTGTCTTGACACTTGGCTCAGATGGGTGAGGGAGGGAGAGTGCCATCGCAGATCTACTGTCATCTAACACGAATGCATTCGCATTTCATCGTCCCTACGTCAACCTGTTTTCGACCATACAATTGACCTTGTCAAAATTAACGGTTGAACTTACGGAAGTCCAAATTACCAAATATAAAGTGTCAGCTTTCCCCCGTCTTGTGGCCAAGGTAGATGTGAATAGTGATGACAAATAAACCAGAAGTGGTTATTCTGTGTTGATCAAAAGCCTCAAAATAAGATATCTATCAAGCGCGTTTACCTAAGTTGGGAGATTTGTGACATTCTTTCTAATGCACCTGGTTGCCTGGGTCATGGTATTAGAATCACCCAAACATGTCAACTCATTGCCGAGAAAAAGGAACGTCTGCAACATTACTCACAACATTTCGTGTCTGAAATCAATTAATAAACTTTCTATAAAAACTTATCTCGTAAAAAGTGCTTTATTTAGACATTTAGACCTCAACTATCTCCGTACTTTACCTTTATCGAAGAGTAGGTCAAGGCGAAAATCGCAAAATGTGCCGGTTTTCTGAGAAATGGGAATAAAGTTTTCGCTGAATATGAAAGAATTAACTTTTCTATATATACTGGAGCAGTTTTCAGTATACATATTTACATTAACATCCAGTTCAAAGAGTGGCGGAATATAAACTACGATTCTTTGAGAATCGAGAATCTTCTAGATGTTCCGTTTCAAATTTCCTTATTCTTTTACACTGTACTATAGCTAAAAAAACTTTGCACAACTTTTGCCTATGGCTTGACGAAGAAACGTGACACCGTGTTTCGGGTGCTCACATCCATGCTTGTTTACCGTCCGTAGTTTCCGGCTGGTAAAACAGATTGCAGCCTTTTAACCTTAGTAATTAATTCTATGGCAAAAAATGTGGCAGATTTGCAGAACAGAATTTTCCAAACTGGATCCGCTCTTCATTTCCTGAAAACAATGCATTATGTCATATTGGCACTTACCTCGATTTCATAAAAGCAAAACAACATGTTTCGTGCTCTAACAAGATATATTTAAAACTGTTCGGGTTTTTTTTAATATCCTTTTGATGTACAACATGCACAAGACAGAAGATTTGGCTCGCAGCTTTTAATAGCGTAGGAACAAGCTTGGATATCAAAAAAAATGGATTTCGTCGAATTCAGCGCATATTTTCCCTGGATAGACAACAGAAATGAAATTTTTCTCTAGTAAACAGTTCTTTGCTCCTCAGATCAATTCGGTGAATGAAATAACCAAAGTGAAATGTATGTTGAACCGTGTACCTAAATTTTGATCTTCACATTTCAGCAGTTAAGCAATCTACTGTAGATCATAGAGAGAAAATTAAGGTTGCGCTGCACTCTCCTCCCCTCCCCCAAATAGGCACAGTTTCAAGACAAAGGCAAGATGAACGGAGGTGGGAGAAGGCACAGATGGTTGGCGCGGCCTTCCTAGGTGGGTCGCCATGCCAGGCTGGGATCCTACGGACTGGGAGTGCCATAGAGCCCATGTACAGAAGGAGCCATTGCAGCCTGACTATCAGTTCTTCAGTCGAATTTTCCACAAGCACACATACTTGGCTGACTGTGCGGTCCGAGTTATCCCCGTCAGTTGGCAACCTTGCAAGCCACGGGTTTTGGAACCCTGTGCTGGCTTCAGCTCGGTCAGCTGGTTTATAATGACTCGCCTACAACTACGGAGACCGCAGAGGGGACGAAGGTTACGTAAGCCTGCTAGCAGCTAATATCCGGGAGGCAAAATATAATCGGAAACGAACGGGAAGGTCAACGTTTTTGTGTCGAGTACGGATATAATACGAGGCAGACGGCAAGGCTGGCCAACTCTAGACCGCCAGACGTAGAAACTACAATATCCTGAGGATGGAAGCGAGAAGGTGTTCTGAAGCCTCTGTTCAAATATAATTTGGTCTTCAAACCCGCCCCCCGTTATTCTTCCTCATCTGTGGGAGGCGATGAACGCGAGAATTCAGTTTATATTTAGGAGATAGGCAGAGCCTTTGAAAACACTTTTGCCGAATGGATATCGTCAAAGCATGCATATGTATTAAAGCCATATATTGACATTATATTAATCGTTATTGTCTAACAACTGGATGACCAGCAAACAAAGTATGACCGAGTCTTCTATAAAATGCGCAAACGCTTTCAACAAGAATAACTGAAGAAGGAAGTTTTTTCAAGTCTTCAATGACCCGGGGGGAGAAGTTGGCCTACACTTCTAGTTTGGCGTGGTGTTTCGTCGGTTCAAACGGATGACCTCGGAGACGTGTCGTTTTTGCCAATTAAAAGAAATCAGCCATTTGAAGTGAACACTCTACATTCCCTGACGAATACCATGATCAAATCTCTTCTGCTTTGCCCGTAATAAAGAGGAAAAAATGCGAGCCTTCCTAGTCGATATTCAATGGTAGATCTCCTCAGCCGCATACTAATTTGGTCGCCATTCGTTTAATTTTCTCCACTGCTGAGTAATCTTGCTTCATCCAGGAGCACCACGCCTGGCGCTTCAGCTCATTAGTACTTGCTTTTTGTTTCCACGTACGTCATAACTTTCAGCTACTTAGATTCTAGTTTTTATCAAAATTGTAAACCTTCTTTGTAGCAAAAGTAAGCTTTGGGTATTATCCTTCTTTGAATCCGTTGCCTGGAAAAATGACAACTATCAGTATGACTACGGCCGGCACATTGGTTAGACGCCCAGTGAAATTGCCATTCCTTAAAAACCCACCTCAATGATTATTGTATTGTCGGAAGTCTGGTGTGGTCTTTTTCCTACCCCGGCCTGACCTTCGAAACAAGAAGGCTAGACTGTTATCAAAACAACCATAAAAACCGCAAAGTGAAAGTGAAAAAGGTATATTAGAATCATATGAACGTACTCTATATAAACGTAAGCATGCGTTTAGCTCGCGGCCGTGGCGATTCCGCGCATTCTATGTCTGTTGGGAACCTCCTTTTTCTATCCTTAGTTACCTATCGAGCTTTATGTATTTGCGTGGCCTATTCTCTTAAAAATACGTTTGTAATGTTTTAGTTATACCTTGATGTTTTTCACAGGAATTACGTGGAATGTAAACAGTCGACCACCGGATGATAAGAAACCTTGGCTTATGACTGTGCTGCTTGCTTTGAAATTGAGATGCAGATGGTCTAGTCTTTTCAACAGGTAGGGGGTTACATGCTATGATGATCGTTAGCTGCCAATGTTTACCTTCTTCATATTAGACCGTACTGCGAGTAGGGAGGAAATAAGTTTTATAACAGACTCTCTGATTGGAGAAATGTCGTTTCTAGCAAGGGTTATAGCCCAGTTTTATACCGAATACGGACTTTGAAATGTTTGCCCATAATTAGCCATTAATTCTTACATGTCAGTCAGAAGTAGGCTAATTGATAAGATATAACTCCAAAATTACCCTGTTATGAAATTCCTCTACTTTCCGACAATCGTCGAGATTGGTTTGTGCCTATCTCGTCTTCCGCTATTGCATGCTAGCGCGGAAAACAAATACGATATACTGCAAGCAAATCGACGTTAGTATTTTCATAGTGAAGGAGAAGAAGGTCCGTGAGAACTTTGAGATAATAACCCTCTACACATACATTTAAACCATTGGATAGCTGGAGGCCGTAGCGATCCCGCACATGTTCTCTTTGTTGCGGGCCATTTTTATATATCCGTCATCACCCCAAGAGGGTCCCCAGCTGTTCTTCACTAGCCAGTAAGGCAGATTATCCTCTGTACCATAGCCAACAACCAGTACTCCGTGAATAGGCATCCATGGTCTAAACCAAGTACTGGTATATACGCCGCGGCTGAAAAAGAGAAGACATAAAAATAAGCTTTCACAAACCAACGCATCAACCAGCCTATTACATAAAGCGGTAAATTGCTATGTTAGGTGAGCTATTTATTTCGATTTCGAATTATGTAATCACACACACATGAGACTCCTTTCTACGTATTGTTTTAATCAAACAAACGGCTTTGAAAAAAATTAAAAAGGTGCCGTTCCCCATACTTTTATTTTGAACATATTATTTTCGAAAATTTAGTAAACGGACGAACAACGGAGAGAAACTAGCATTGGTTAAAGATCTTATTACATATCCTTCAGATAAAGAACTTTAAATATTCAAACTGTAAACAACTTCGGTTATTATTTCGTAGTATATCCCACTCCTCTGGTTACTAAATACATCGCAATTCCCTTTATGTACATGTTTTTCGTGGCAAATTAGTATACGCTGCCGTTCGCTAGAGCCTCAATCGCGATCCCCGGTGAGGGCGTTTTTATTTAGAATTGATTGATATAAGATGGAGTTTTTAAGGACTATGGGTACTCTGGTACATGACAAGGTCTTTAGCAGAACCCGTGGTTGACAGTCAAACACTACTCTCTGACGCCCCCGTTCACTGCCTCAAAGTATGCAACTTCGCAGCGAGCGCCTTCCAATT
>UYRU01043109.1:0-10173 GCA_900617775.1 Dibothriocephalus latus | reverse complement strand
GTTAGATCATATGCTTGTCCCGGAATTGCCCTGATGCTCGTTCTTGAGTGATATAAGGGTCTCGCTTATCCTATTCACTCAATATATATTTATATATGTGGAATGGGTCCGAAAAAAATCAAAGGGAGACGGAATGACCTTTTCTGGCTTGCTAGCCGTCATCAGCCAGTCATACCCAATCTCAAGTTTCTGAACCCCGTGAGTTGAACCCAGGATATTTGATTATTGAGTTTGTCACTCTACGTGCTCGCTGCTTTGTCCGTTGTGATCGGTAATATGATGGATGTGGGGGTTTACCCGATCTATCTGGTTAGGGCATATACCTACCCCCCAAAGTGCCTTGACCTGATAAACACCCTTGTTCTATCATATTCACGATCACGACCTACAAAGCAACGAACCCGTGGGGCCGCGATAGAGTGACAAACTCAATGACCAAATGTTCCGGGTTTGAATCTCGGAGATTCCGACACCTGATATTGGGTATGACTGGCTGATGAAGGCCAACAAGCCAGAAATGGCCATTCCGGTCTCCACTGTCTTTTTCGGTCCACTTCATAGCTGATTGTTTCACTTTTACCCCGTAGTCAAAGCGAGGTGGCCACACCTAAGTTTGTAGGACTATACACTGTACATTCTGCCCCATGCTGCCCTTCCTTTGCGTAATTGCGCGATTTCTACGAAGACTAACTTATGTCGTGGATTCTAGATTGATGTTTCATGAAATCTGGCAGTTCGCTTATTGCATCCAAATTAACGGAAGTGCGATGTTACAGATGGCTAGGTAGATAAATCTACGCAAACGTGATTAAGCCCACGGCTTCCGGCGCGACATTAATTGTGTGCGTTTGAACCCCGCAGTGGCCATTGCCTTTTCCACATTAAGGTCCAATTAGTTTTTCAAATCTGCCAACAATCCCCTGCCCCCCTAAACGATTAGCCATTGAAATTTTATTTTTGGCTTCCTTCGAACTGCGCGGACGATTACCTTGATACTAAGGTCCACTAAAACTGTCTGTCAAAATCTAACTTCTACATAAGAAAGGGCCCCTGCCTGAATGCATAGATGTGGTAACCCAACCTTTTTGTGTGAGTTTAAGTTTATGTGGGCTTTCGTTACTCTCAATGTCGTACACTGTCCCCACAAAGCTGTAATTTTCCTGCTGATATTCAATCATAGGGCTAGAGCCGGACCTCTGATGGATGGAGAGCTGCATGCCGAAAGCGATCCAATATTCCCACGAATATTAGCACACATTATGACTTGTGAAAAAGTAGCTTTGGTGTAAGCTGGCATCACAAGTGCTTAATTAGCCGCCATTTCCACCGTGTGGCGGAACGTCACTATTCTGTGATCCATCGCATGCACTCCTTGCCACTGAGAAACCTTAATCATTTGTTTGGTTTTTATTATCACCATTACCGTATGATTCTGATAAGAAGAGGTGTCGTTAGCAATATTAATTAGCTGTGTCACACTTAGAAGACCACAGTACGAGTTAACGACATGACATGTAACCTTGTACGAAGATTAAAGGTAATTAAGGTTAGAAAAAGAAGAATTAGCCTCCGCGACCGAAAACTGTGACTCATTAACTGTGAGTTGACACGTCCGTATAGGCTTGCAGTTAAATCTGCCTCCCATAGCGTTAGCAAGCATGCCGGAAGTTCAGAGCTACCAGAAACCATCCTGTCTCGATGTTTACTAAACGATTAACACGTCCTTTGCACCAGTTTGCAATGTCTGCTGCAAAGAAACTATAGGATGATGATGTTCAGTTGCTTCTACACTTCCTTTTTCATGCACAAGTGTAAATTCTCAGTCATCTCAGGGACTACGTTGTTTCTAGCTCTGTCTACTCGAAGTGTGCGCAACTGGGGGTTCAGGGCTTTACAGCGACCTTGGCGGCTAATGCTTTTTAGGACTCCAAGAAAATGCCTGTTCAGATAGATATTTACTGAGTTATATTTACTGAAAAACGCAATAGTCAGTTCGACGATGAATTGCATTTACTCAGCTGTTTTAGCATCAGACGATTACATAGACAGGGTGACGTATTAACGCCATCCTCCCCCTCCACTTAACGTAATTTAAGTGGGGTTTCGAAGGCGCCGTTGTGAGGTCTAAAAGCTTAGAAGTCATGCAACGAATACCCACCCTGCGCTCATCGATGTTAAGTTTGGGCTTCTTACCTAAAGTACAACATTAAAGATAGAGCTATACGGATGCCAAAAGTCCGCTTTCAGCCAATCATATTCGGACGACGAGAAGTGATGATAAACTCAGCCTTCGGTTAACTTCAAAGTAAATATATGTGTTGTGAAAATACAGACCTGATGTGACAGTCAGCGGTTCATCGACTACCACTGCACACACCCGTAAGCACACGATGCAAGTAGCAAAGCCAACCTGCGTATGTCTGCCGCCGAAAGTAGATCCCTCTAGCGAGAAACCTCACTTCGTCCGCAAGGACCTCAACGAGAAATTGGATTCTTTCTTCCTGGAGGTGGTGTATCGCGCCTCCGCCATTTATGACACCGAAGTGGAACTCTGCTCAGCTATAAAGCAATGCCTAGACAAAAAGTTCGGCCCACAGTGGCATGTGGTGGTTGGCGAAGCCTTTGGCAGGTCAGTTTTATTTTCCTATCTTGTCCATAACGGCCCGGTGTCTTAGCTTTTTTATCAATTTATTGGAAGGGAAAGTTCCCCCCACCCATCAATTGTTTGTTTAATTTCTACATTGTTAGTTGCAGGAGCATTCTGAAATCGATAATAGTTCACCAATTGAGACCTACCTTGAAGCGCCGACTGATTGATTATCCGAGTCTAAGTTTAGGCAGCGTAAGTTGAATGCCAACCTACGATTACTTTCGGACAGGCCTCGCTATCTTAGGCAGAATCATGTTAAAACTATGGGCTTAAAGAAGTCTAACAAGGGCTTAACTGGCTAAAGCAGAGAGTAGACGTTGTATTCTTCAGATTTTTTATCGTTTTCATTACATAGTAGAGACCCACGTATTATTTTGAGATGACACGGCAAACTCAAGGGAGGTACCTGCCGAATTAGGTAAATGAGGAATGAAGGAATGTGGTGATATCTAAGGCAGTTTGTTATGCTAACTGAAAATATTGTCAAATAATGTGTTTCACTACTGGGTACATTATAGGCCATTAAATCTCCCTACACTTCGTGATTGTTATTTTTTAGCATGCACGTTTGTTAACATTTAAAAAGATTTCGTTTCTAAAATACTTGCAGAAACGTAGGATTTTATAGTCATCTCGGCATTGGTAGAAACTATAGCTAACTACTGAGGAGAGTTTCTTGGGTTAGAAATTGGTAATGTGTAAAGGCTATATGTATATATTTGTATACATATATGTATATATCGCGTTCATCATCTATTCTACCGGTTCCCTGCTTTGTTGGTTATGATCGGGAATATGAGGAATTAATGTAGGTATTTCACGGATCTAGTCAAGGAACCGATCAAGGGAGCCCATAGACTACAGGTAGTGTCTTAAATACAATGACCGAAGGTCCCGGGTTTAAATCTCGGTGGTGCCAATCCTCGAGATTGGATATGACTGGCTAATGACGACAAATACGCTAGAAATGGCCATTCCAGTCTCCTTTGCTTTGTCGGACCCACTTGATACATATATATACCTCTAAAAACCGACGGGCTAACGAACCTATGGTATACCGGCCAGCGCATCAGAGTTATTGACACTAATAAGTCAACAGAACCTAGACTTTTATCTCAGGGGCTTCCCGAAACCGGCGGTTCATGAAGACTAGTTGAAGACGCTAATTACTAAAACTGGTCAATGCCATTACGCTGGACATCATTCCTTGAGCACAATATAATCGGGAAGGCGAATTCGCTTAACATTTAGATTTGATCACGTTGTAAGCCGCCAACATTCCTTAAAAGAAAAAAATACTGCATAGCCTACTGAGACTCCCTGATCGAACTTTTTATTTTCCATATAACTGAGTTAGAAAATGCTAATAATCTATTTAATAACGTACGCGAATTGAGAGAAGAGGCCGTCGAGTTTCTTCTTCGCTTTTATATCTGAGTTCACTTCCTACAAATCTGGATATTATATTATCACTTGATAATTGAATATTTTTAAACCTAAAAGGAGCACGAATTCGAAGGTTGTCCAGCTAATGGCCTACTGTTGCCGATAGTGATTTGTTATTAACTAAGTGTGTGTTTGTGTTATGAATGAGGAGATGGAAAGCTAGCTTTTGCGGATATAGATTTTATAAAATCGTTTGTCCTAAGGTTATTCCATGTGCGTTGTTTAGCTAAGTTTCTTTAAGATTTGTCTCGCTCTCTGACTCTGTAATTTGTCTTTTCTTGTCTTTTAGTCACTTCGAACATGAACCACTCGGCTTTGCCTGCGTCGAGTACAAGGGAAAGTCTTTCCTAATGTTCCGCTTCGGTTAAAAACATTCTGAAGATTTTTTTTGACAGCTTCTGTATCGGATTAAAATAAAATATAATTTTAACACCCAATACACTGCCAACACATCTTTTCTGCTCGTAAATCCAATTGGAATGCCGCATTATAAACTTAAGTCTTGGGTGAGATTGAAGTCAGTAACCATTACAAATAAAATTTACCGATTTAGATTCATCTGAATGGAGTGTGTACATGTGCGTGATTTATGCCAAGACAGAGTTATCTGGTGGACTAACATTTTCAATACATCCTGTTTGGACAGACAGCTCACTGTATCCGAACCAGTGGATTGACTTAATGCTATGCTATCCAAAATAGGGCAAAGTCTAAACTGACTATTAAAAGCGACGAGTATCGTATTGTGTAGATGTGGTTTCGGAAATTTGCTCATTCGCCAAGCTGAGCGATGCGGTTTAAGCAAAATGCGATAAAACCTTTTGTGACGGCATTTTGTGCGAAAAACTTCACACGTTAGCTGAAAATTATTTTTAAGACATAAGTCGTTCCATGTGTCTGAAAATAAATGCGATTCCCTCAACTTGGCTTCACCTGAATCTGAACAATTTCGGACGAAATTTTCTAGTTCTGGAAGAGATACCTTCTATACCTAATTCACTTATGTTGGCCTTTCTCCGCAGTATAATCAACATTTATAAGTAAATAATAATTAATAACATCATTAATAGGAAATTCCTTCGATACGAGACCACTCCTAATTTCGCCAAAATTAATGCCCATTTCCCTTAATAAACCTAACTAGAATGGTAATTTCCCCAACCAATAGCCTTTCGCAGAATTGTATCCACGCAATGAATCAAAATAATATATCCAAATATAAGCTAAAGTACCACGTCAAATTTCCTCATGAAAGTTGCACCATCCTTAGCGCATACAGTAGTGCGGGGTCTTGCCACATGCGCCAATCAATAGTTCCCTTTCTTCAGTCCCCTCAAAGCCTGAGAACTTGCTGGGAGACCTAACCTCTAGGCTGATGGTGACTCAAAATATTATTTCTGTCTCACACCAAAAGCTAACATAATTTAACCTGTGTCAGCTCGAGCGAATAAGGCCTGCCTGCAGCGGGTTCGATAATTGTATTAGCCGAGGTGCCAGTGCGTAGTTAAAGGGCGCTGCTCGCAGGCTAAGCTGAAATTTTTCACCCTGCCGTTCTCTCTGTTTGTACCGGCAATTCGCACGCGGGTAAGATGAGTCACCTGCAGAGTGCCACAGAGCGAGCTAGAGGGCGAACGTGAGAACTATTGCATCACATGAGCTGCGATCAAAGAGCCCATAGCGGTCATGTGGCAGGCTGTCGTTAGAATGACGTTGTTTTCTCAAAGAAAAGTGAGTGTGACTCTCATGTGAAGCGTTAGTCTGATTCAGTATGTGCGTTAAGTTTTCGTAGGGTTCTCATCAGACCCGTGCAACTACCCAAAACGTCAGCGGCGACGTTAGGTTGTGTAGGTTTCCGCAGCAATTACTATTCCCAGGATCGTGAAAACCGGAACTGTGTTATCAGAGGTTTTAACAATTAGAGCCTCAACGAAGTACAATAGGCGCATGAAAGATAATACAAATTCCGCCAACACATATTCTTCCAGCCCTATATGGGAAAACAGAATTGAGCATATCAGTATCAGTTTATTAAGGGATATGTAGGTAGATTGCTTTTGAGTTCCCTACTTGTACGTGTGTGTCGTAGTAGCAGAAAAATTGTATTTCACTTTATTGGCCAGGCCAATTGTCCTCAGCCATGAGTTGGTACATAGTTGTCTTTAGAAAAGATTTAGCAGACAGTGAAAATACTCCTAAGGATTTTTTAAGCGAAAAAAAGTCGGTTGTGTCGGAGGGAAGTGTGAGGTTTAGGAGAACAAAACGCTTCTCTTGGGGAAGGGTCCAACAGGGGTACTGCAAAGGTCACCAGAATCATCACCAAGTGCGAAAGATTCGGCCTGATACTTCCTTGTAGATTGCAGCGTCCGCCGATAAGGTTGAAAAAACAGACACATCCACCCAGATCGTCTACAGTCCGCTGAGGTTCAAACTAAGGGTGATAATAAAAAATAACAAAACGCAACTTTCAATAAACATAAGGTATTTGAATAAAAAAATCACAGCGAATCAACTAAGGCCTTAATAAAATTCGTAACTATGAAATAATAAACCTTCTAAACACATATCGCAGTTTACCATGTATATTAGGCCCAGGCGTATACCTAACCCTTCTTAACTAACGAAAACGTAAGTCTCATTAGATTTGCTGAACTAGATATAAATTATAATCAGTGAATGGTTTGTGGAAATAAATTTAACTGTATCCCTTCCGATGTGAAACGTAAATGAATTATGAAGCAGCTTTATATTTAGGTTCTTTCCAATCTCATCAATGTCTTAAAATCGATACTAAGCACACCAAAGAAGACATGTGATATCCAATTAAGTGACAGGTAGAAGCCGCACGTAGCTCTGCCTGACAAGACTGTTTCGACACTGTCTTTTTGGCCTATGCGGTGCTGCAAATCAAAGCTATGCAACCAAGGGATAATTCAAAGCCACAAACGATGATGTCCTTGTAGTAGCCTTAAGACCGAAGTGCTAAGGAAACTAACAAATACGACGCAAGTAATGACCTTCAATAGCACTCACCTAATCCGTCACAAACCCCGTTGAGTGAGGACGCTTTATTGGAGTCTTGAAACACCCTGGAATAAATGGGAAGTCAAAGTTTCAGAAAAATAATATCTTCGACGGATGTATAGAGAAAATGGTTACACGCACAACTTCGTCAAGCCGTGCATGCACAAACGAGATGAGCAACAAAATCGCACCAATTTCGCATTTTAAAAAGTGATTTCGTACGTCACAAAAAGTATCGGAGGCCATTCACCATAGGACATCAGACAATGAAACCAAAAGACCCACTGTCGCGGCAGAAAACATTAAAAGTCTTCCACAGGACCTGGGGCAGTTGCGGAAAAAGCCGCTACGTCGGGGAATCTTGAAGACATCTCAAGCGACGACGTACCGAACACGTGGCAGCAAGGCGCTAAAATGACGCCAATTCTGCAGTTGTGGCTCATTCGACATAACCCAGCCACACAATAAAATTTGATGAGGCCGAAATTCACGCGAGGGCTGAAAATCGTTTGAATCGTCAGTTACTTAAGTCATGGTTCGTGGGCCTCCAGTCTATAAAAAGGTGTAATGACTTACCCAGTCCATATTCAGCGCTGAGGTTTAATTTGCTCAATGCGTTTTGCTACTTGGGGTACGTATGGGACCAGCGCCAGGGAGTCAGATGGGCTAGCAGGAATCACGTAAAGTTCCCCGCGTCCGATGAAGGTTCAGCAGGTCAGGGCCGACACGCCGGCCCTTAAGCCACTAGCACGACAACAGACAATTTTCTTCGACAGGGAAGTCGTTAATTGTCATAACTGTGCAGTGGCTAAGTGACTGTATCCTATTTATACGACGACTCCCTGTTCATGAATTACATGTTTCTTCTATTATCTCTGGTGAAGGATGCCGGACGGATTCCGAAAAGTTTGGCAAATAAAATTCTTATCCCACCCGTCATGTCTACATACTTCCTTTCTTCGACCCGCATGTTCGCTTTTATTGACAACGATGAAAATATAAAAAGTGCATACGTGTATGTAGGCGTCAGAAGCCTGGGAATTTTAAATAAAGAAGGAAAAGTATAGGATAACAGACTAAGGTATTAAGGCTAACATTGTGAACTATTGGCCGCATTAACGTCCTCAAGAGAGCCATTGGTACCTTTTTGAGTTAGACAGTAATTATAGGGTGATGAGTTGGGGAATTTAAATCTGTTTTGTGCGTTTTATCTTAAAAACAATGGATTTTAAAGTTAAAAAAATTAGCCTGAAAAACGCATACATCAGGCGATTAAGTATGAACCGGTATGGCTCCTGTCAGGGAAAACGGATTGCCTATTGGTTAAGCAGTGTGAATTGTTACTTTACATTTTTTTCCGCTGTGTGAAAATAGTCCTCACAACTCCGATCACCTAAGGGGACAAACACTGTTCCGTTTTTCTCAGAATTATAGGAAGCCAACAGGGGAACATTTAAGACACTGTGTCTCAGGCAAAACTATTCCTCATTCTATGGGACATTTATTGAAGATGACTTTATTGATTTTAAATAAGGTACTTGAAGCAATTCCTGAAACTTTATCGATTATATGCCCAAAATGTTTCCAACATGAAAAGTACCCTTTCAATTTTAATTTTTTTTCAGATGTTGCCTTCGCCATGCAACGGTGCAAAGCAAGACGCAATCTTTGTAGGAAGGGTAACTATTCTTGGTAGTTTGTAAATTCCCTTTTATTGTCCATACGTATATGTATTTCTAGAAGTAAAGATATTAACATAAACAAAAAGGAGTTGTCGAAGTTGTCGTCGCTGGACTAAAACTTGATTTATTGACTGCACAAGGCTCCTATAGCAATATTTATGTAAGCATGTTATAGTGGTAGGATTAACCACAGAATATTTATAGAAAGAAGAATTTTATCCCGGAACTCCGATGAGAAAGCAATCAATCGACATATCGATCTGGCATCTGCGGCATACAGAAATCTGCACACTCTCCTCAGGACTGACGCTGATGGTGTATGAATAGAGCCTACCCCTTACAGCTCCTGTTTGTTTAGACCGTTTTTATATCTGGTGTTTGATCACAGTAAGAGTTGGGAGGTTCAGCGGATTAAAACCTTAATTCCGGCGATCAAACACACATATTTCATACAGCTAAAATGCCAAACTTCGCCTCAGTTCATTAAAAAACAGAAATGTTTTATTACTTCGACCTCCATCAGGTTCTAACTTGTTTTTTCAGTTTCCGTCAATAAGCTGCAATAAAATGCGGATAAGCACGTGACTTTTGCAAAATTCTGACATGCGCATCCCTGTAAGTTCATAAACTTGAAAGCATTTACAATTCTTACAGGCAGCTTTTGTGTCAACATCTTAGTAATATAAGTGAGTATGTAAACTTTAGATAACAACTAAGTTATGGGCGACCTTTATAAGTTTTAAGAATTTAACAAGATAGATGGTGCGCTTGAACGTATAATTCTACAGGAAAAAGGAAGAAGACAACCAGTCGGCCAGAGGGAGAGCGCGTACTCAGACGAAGCACTTTACAGCGAGTCACTCTTATCACAGGCTGGGGAGTATTTTTTCAGTCCGCTCCATGACCAGGCGTCAACGGAATTGAACCAATCAGCTATGAGGAAAACTCGATAATCATGGCGCGCTCTCATGACAGCAGCGTAAGTTGCACTCGCGGGCTTTCTGTAAGATGAGTAATCGTGGGAATGGGCGCATTCCCAACAAGAAGTGACGTGGAGAATTTCAAACTTGTTCAGCCGGAAATAACAATGTTTCTAGCGGACATTGCTCGAAAAACCAGAGCAGTTGGCCATACTCTTAACGAATCACTTCATCCCTTTTTTGCAACAAAAAAACACTTCAATCACCGTATGAAAAAATTCCGAACATGAAATTTGTTTACGAATGAATGAAAACATTCGCGTTTCAGGTATTTGCATGAATGAGGAAGAAGGGCTGTGGAGCACCTGGTCAATCTGTTTATTGTTCTGAGTTTTTGGACTCTCAGGAAATACCGGTGAACGATTGGCGCCAAATGAAAGTAACAGATACCGCT
>UYRU01043105.1:8073-22486 GCA_900617775.1 Dibothriocephalus latus | reverse complement strand
TCGTCGAAATCGACGGGGGAACTGTCGGTGCACCTGTACAGACAAGTAACGTGGACTGTATTTCAGTACTACAGAGCAATAAACTCCAAGTGAGTGCGGTGAACAATTGGTAAAAATTGTAGATATTTGGCCTGCGTTTTGACGCGCATCCAGCGACTGAGTTGTGCAAGCCATCAACTGGATCCCGGTTACGACCGATTTATAAGTGTCCAGTTGAACCTCTACGTTCAGTCAGTTGGAGATCTATAGGAGATTCCTTTTTGGCGCAATATTTCATTTGAAGCATTAAGCTCATTGAAACTTCATAAGCCTGATAGCCAACAGAGACATACAATATCTACACAGTTTAGAATGTGGGATCAAATAAAAGTGGACCGAAGAAAGTAATACATATATATTGCATTAGGCCTAGCTTATTCACGAGAAAACTTAGCCTCATGTGTATAGTCGTTAAAAATCCCGTTTAAATTAAGTTGTTCGCCCACTTTGACGTGGATTAGGTGTTGCGTGACGGAAATAGGCACATATGGATGGAAATAGAGGGTATTAGAAGCTGCTCCCCTTTATATTACATGTCCGACTCTTTTGTCATGACTTGCCGCCTTCGTGCCCAAAATCTGCCAACTAAACGCCATAATTTAAGCTTACTGTTATTTCCCTAAAACCCGTTTTTTCGCATTTTTCCAAAGATGCCTCATTTCCCTGGCAACTAGTTAGGTGATGAAGACAGCCTCCTTCTTTCTCGCAGCTCGGACCCTGACCATTTAGATAGTCAGCAGACAGTCAACATCAATCAGCCTGACTACGCCAATTTGTCTGTAAGCTTGACATGATTCAATACCTTCGCTTTGCAGTTAAGTCAGCTCTGTGTCCTAGAGATGAATGGTTTGAAGCCAGATCTAACTGCATGGTTCGAATGGTGATTTCTGTACCAGTGACTCTCGACGGGTCCGTTTCAGTCGGGGCAACTAGTAAATATGCACCAATATGGATAAGTCGGGTGGCTCCGCGTTAAATTTCAGGGAAGGCAGAGACGGGATTAAGGTGAGTATTGAAGATAAGGTAAGTCTAGGGTTATGGTTGTAGTTAGACTAAGGCTGTACCGACGGCACAGGTACTAGCTAAAGGCTCGTAAGTCTTCCTCGTTATTGCAGATATTCGATGGGAGGGTTTGCCGGAGAATTCGCAGTTATTCTCATTAAAAAATAGTAGGGGCTACTGATCAAAGTGCAGACTGATTCATTTTGCCTTTAAATCTGCAAAATGGGTGCTATATACCGTTCTCATCCTGAGCGCTGTTTATCTTTTCAGTGTAAGACTGGTATCAGTGTGTCATTATTCATCAAGGGTTTGCCTCGTTATTAGTAAGGTGAACACGAGGATAGACTATGACCAGCTAGCAACTAGGTTTTCACCTGAGACGGTCTGCAGACAAAGGCTTCTCCAACGAATCACAATGCGTTAATAGATTCTGTCCAACATTTCACCTTTACGTCAAATCATTTTCATCCGCCTAACTTCGCTGGACATGCGTAAGTGCATCATTACGACACACTGGACGTCGAACTGTCGAAAGAAATTGACTAAAGGACCAGTCAATCCTACCGAGGAGACCGAAAGGACCACGTCCCTCCCCAACACACCTCGGCAATCGTACTGACTATGAAAAAGCTTTGAAATAGATGGAGTAAGACGGAAACCAGATGAAACAGTATATTGTGTCTCCTTTACCGTCAGCTACAAAGACAGCCGATGCGACGCCCGTTTTTCCCATTATGGTATATTTTTTATCACATCGTGTTCGGCATTAATCAAAGGGTGATAGTGATTAATATCTTCAGTCAACCCTGTCGTTTTTTTACCGTTTCGTCGTGGTGTAAGGAAGCACCCTATGCCAGACAAAGGGGACCCGAATTGGGAGGCGAGCAACTTGATTTTTTTTATTGCTCTTTTAGCATGGGAAGTAAGTAAGCATGTCGAACCATTGGTTGAACTGAGCGCGTATAATTTATTGGCACTAGCAGTCTTTTGACACTTGAAATCTAGCATCAGCCGTAGGGCGATCCCTTCGATATTCGCAGTTATTAATCATAGCCATAGCGTGAACTTTGAACAGAATGGGTTGCGTGCTGTGTGGCGGTATACTTTCAAAAGCGGACAGTCGAAAGTCAGGCCCCTTGTATATTCAGTGCATTCGCTAAATACGTTTAAATTTTACTCCGTAAATCAGTTATAATGTTGCTCTTAAATCTGCCAAAAGCGCCAACCTCAGTTGTGGTTGTCACACAAGAACCTTATCTCAAAACGTTAGAGAAACTCACTTGTCTTCTGTTCAAAGTTGAAGAAGTTTTCATTGATAGACTGTCCTGTAACATGCAGGTTAGATTAATAGCAAAAATCACAACTTCATAATAGTGGCAGCATCTCGACCGATACACAACAAAACAGAACACACCGAAACCTAATGATGGTTTTTAGTTAGACTTTTTACTTTGGTTATGTTGAGCTATCGTTCTGTCTTCTACTAGAATTTAACGGTCGTTTACCTAACCGGATGTCTTTGGAGAACGGAGCCATACTCCTATTTAACATCATGATTGTTCGCAGTTTAGGTACTTCATTTTACCTTTACCGATAAAAATGACCTCCATACTCCTTGAAGTCACGGCCAGCATGTTAATCTGGGACTTTTTTGTTTCAAGAGAAACTTTTGAGAGGAATCTATGTGTCTACCATTAACAAAAAATTTTCTCCTCCCCTCTGCACGGGGGCGAATCCAAACGAGTCGGCCGTAAATGTTAAACAAGTAATACCTCAGTTTCATTTAAATTAAGAAAAGGATTTTTACTTTTACGTAGCCTTGATTAAGCAACGTCCTGCGTCCCTTGGACGTCCAAAATGCCAGCCGTGATGCATACCAAATTGGGCCCATTGTAAAGCCACTGAAGGCAGAAGTTGAAATTTCAGAGAGTTGAGTGAGTTATTCTACTGATAGCATAGATAGAGCCTAAAGCCGCGAGAGCGTTTGACCGAACACCTGCCGTTGCATGACACAGCTACGAGGAGCTTGGCTCATTAGTTGATCCCTAGTGTTCCACATATGACATCTGCCAGCTACTTCAGTTCTCATCTGTAGTTTGTAACGAGCGTGCTACCGTAGAGTAAATCATTCCAAATGAAGCTTTATACGTTCAGTTCCAAGGCTAATATAAATGGTGGAGTCGAAACCCGTAGCCACTTAAATTGCCAACAGGCCGTAAGTGGTACGCATTTCCTGTATAATCATCCACACTGACAGCACAGGTACAAGCTAAACGCCCAGGCACTTATTCCACCGATAACCTACCGCTGCACGACACATATCAGCGTTCCGACTGAACCTAGTATCTTTCAATACCAGTAAGTTACTCCGATTTAGTACATTGAGGAGAGTAAAAAGGTCGTAAGCGCTATATTTTTGTTTTGCGGCTGCCAACAGTTCCCACCTACACTACTGCTGCATCCTTAACCGTGCAACTTTCCCAGAGTTCACACAACTATATAGAGGTAGAACAAAAGCCGGAATTTGGCATCACAAATATTACGCAACTGATAATCTTGGGAATTTCCATTAAGCCACTGTTACAGCAGATCCTTTAATGCAATGGAAAAAAATACTCAGTTTGTATACTAGAAAGTTCAACGCCTTTACCAAATAAATAAATATGGGGACTATGTTTACCTTAGTCTGTCCGTGGGATCCTCCGAAATGTATGCTGTCTTCTCAGCCATTGGATGATTTACCTTATAGTAATAGACACTGAATAAATATCTAATCTGTTTAAATGAACACATCATTCTATAAATCATATTGGCCTCTTCAACTTCCTTATGACTTTTCTAAGCATGTACTAAGAGGGTTAGTTGACGTTAGTGGACAGCTGTTATTGAACTCAGAAATATGAGCTGGCTTTATGACATTTGGTTGGTCAAAACTTGGCGAAAATCGTTTTTGTCGAATGGAGGGTTATTCAAGATTCTATAAAGGAGATGTACAATGCACGAACTGTGGAAAAATCACACTGATCTGAAATAGCGAAGCGTATACTATGCTGGAGTTCGTCGGATTAATCTCAGCCTTTTCCGTTTCCACATGTGTTAGACTATAAAACAATATTGGCTTAAGTTAACTTCAGTAAAGATTTTGACAAAGAATATAACAGTGGGTTTTGTTTACCATAGTACTAAACTGGCTCAATTCTATACAGCAACATGGACAGATTAGAAACCAAGTAACAGTATAAAATCATTTAGTTTATCACGAGTTTGAGCCTTTTCTGTCCACGATGTCGGCTTGGACTGAAATTTAAAGTAGAAGAAAAGTGCTACTGTAATAACACAGGTAACATAAGGTAATTAAATTAGTGAGGGCAGCAGAAGTTCGGATCAATAGTGTGGACACAATTTGTTGGGCCATCGAAAGAACGCACACTAGAAAGCCCTGTTCAGCAATTAAATGTCGATATTTTATTCGGTTTAAGTCGATGGCGGTAAAGTCAAGTTAGTCAGCAGGACTTACATAATGAGAGGCAGGCTTACTGACAAAACTATAAGCCCATTAGTAATGCACAAAGGAAGGCAACTTTAACGCTAATCCTAACGTACTTTTTGAGATTAATCTTCAAGTAGGGTCATCTAAAATAAATAAGATTATGGTTTCCACGCAGGTCTCGAGATTACAGAACTGCCATTCCTACCTATAATGTTCTACGAATTATGTCTGATCCATCCACGTTAACGTGGCGCAGGCTAAAGATCCCCGTTTAGAGTCCAGTGAAATAATTAGATTAAATTTCCCTATTACAGTGACTATGGAGCCCAGAGGGTGTTTCTTGCCAAAAATTAATTATCTTACATCGGTGAAAGCTTCAAGTTTTTTGATCCGTTGAAACTCTCAGGCAGATATCGCACTTCAAATAGCATATCTGTTATAAAAACTACGGATAGAATGATAAGTTGCAGGCGCAGAGTTCTAAATTTGAAAAATTTGGTTGATGCATAAGTTCGGAGGTTACTTTCTTAGGCAGCAGCTGAGGCACATTTATGTTATTTGAGGATACTTCCGTCCGCAAGTCGACTGCCACTTCAATTTAATACAATTTATCTTTATTATTTCCAATAATTCATCTTTATCACCTGAAAATGTTAGTAACGATGACCATATTTTGAATTATTTTGGATTAACTGAGGGTTTTGGGACTGGAAACTCATGTGTTTCTGTTACCGGGTATTTGCGCTCTTTGAACCTAGATCTCAGGGAACTCTTTCTAAAAAATATTTTACTGATTTCGATTGCAAATTCGACTTTGGCGAGTTGTACATTATATCAAGCTCCTCGATTATTCTTTATGCATTAGGTATCAGTTCGCAGACAATTAGCGCGTCTTTTTAAATGAGAATGTTTTTAGGAAAATGATGGTTCATTTCTTGATTAATGAAATCCATGGTATAAGGGCCGTTACATTAATATAGATATCGCTGATTGAAAGTCAGACATCAAGAGCTTTTTGATAAACTGAATTCAAACGTATGTGCTATATTTGAATCAAGAAATCCCCCCAAAACTCTCACACAATCCATGTGCTTTATTATGCTAAGTAAGTTATTTTGAGCATTCTTTTATCTAATGAACCAGTAATGACGTCAGGGAACAGTTTTGGACCTTTATTTGACATCTGGATATAGTTGAATTAAATGGCCGATGAGAATGCAATCTCAGCAATCCGCGGTGCGGCTTCTGTCAACCAGTAGTGTACGTTATGACACTTTCATATGAATATTGTACTAGTATGGCCGGATACTAAATCGCTTAACTTTTCGAAAAGAGACCAGCATCTTGTATAGCTAGGCCACCTGCGACTCGCCTTGCATTCAGCGTTATTGTCGACATGCTCTGATCTTTGATAATGTTGTCACGTAAGCCCGTGATTCATTTGAAATCGGGTGCTCTAAATGCAGTTATTTCCTATATGTATGTCTGTAACAGAGCCAAGGCTGTTGGGAATCTTCGTTCTCTCCGATTAAAAGTGAAGACTAATCGTAGTGCTGCGTTCATTCTAGAGATCTAAAAATCTCGTATACCGAATGTAATGCAAGAAGGCGTTGCCAATTAACTCAGTGGTGAAGTTCTCGTTATTAGTAAAAAAAAAATAGCCGTTGCTGGTAACAGAACATTAGCAAATATCCGATAGTGTACTACAATTATGCATCCCTTTTTCTGAGTTTAAATGCAGGAATTTTGAACTTCCTGCTTGATTATTCTTTACACTAAATTTCAAGTATTATCACAGACTTTATCCGTTAGCATATGTTGAACGCACAGTACTGGTTTGTCTGATTATGGGCTCAACTGGCAATTCGAAATGGCCGGTCCATAAACTTCTTTCTCCAAAGATCGCAGCTCTTTCTAGATATCGCATCAATCGTGGCACCAAGTTCATTCCGTCCAGCTTCTGCTTTCGCTTCATCCCGATTTGGACGGCTGCATATACATAGTATCATTTAATGCGATTTTGTAAAGGCAGTAATGAAGTTCAGTGACAAATATGTTCTACGAGTCCCTCTACGGAGAGCATAGATTCTAGCTAAAATCCGAGATATTGTTTTGCCAATACTTAGCCGCTGCATACTACAGTTTTGGGGTCCCCCGCACAACTAAATACCCTAGGGTTCCTCGCCTACCTTCTGGTAGATGTCTCAGTCTTTTTTCATTCGAAGCCTATACATAAATATGATTTATTCTACTCACCATATACAGGCAAATCACGATTGAAATTGGAAATAGCAGTCCGGGGCATATCTGGTCTCGTTATTTTGATCCGATAAGTGGATGTGTTCGTCAGAAAGCCATTTATTATGGAAAACCGCATTTTAGTTCAGTTTTCTTAAGGAAAGCAGGCAGAAGTTTTGCGAAGTAAAGGTTGCATGATGTTTAAGACATTTTCAGTGTTATTTAATATGACAAAACCAAACCTTTTGTGCGTAGTGCTATGTGAGAACACCAATACAAGGAAGTAAAGTTTAAAATATTTCCCTTACAGAACCTGCAAACTTAGTCTTAATTTTCTGAAAATTAGGTGAAGGCAGTTTAAGGAATCGCATTGTTTTTTTCAAAAACAAGAATAAAAGTCAATTTTATAAATTATTATACGCCATGTTCTAAAATGAATGAATGAAAAACTTCGCGTTCCAGGTATCTGCCAGGATAAGGAAGAAGACGTGTCAAACACCGGATAAATTGATTTATTGCCCTAAGCTTCTGAACTCCTGCAGGAGTTCATCTTCAGAGATAAAAAGCAGCAACCAAGAGGAGGATAATAATAGCGGCCATAAGCCAATCGACTCTCAGCGGTCATCAGAGCGTCAAGGGGTAAGAAACATCAACTAAAAGGGATGGAGGGCGGGGCGAGGGCAATTATAGTGGTAAACGCTAATTAATTGTCAGTGAAGACGGCGGTCGTTCGGGGTCATAAACAGTATTTAGTGTAATGCCTTGTCCCCAGGGTGGAGGGTCCGGTGATCCTGCCTCCTCTTCTGGGGCATGGTACTCGGACGCCAACTCCGTCAACAGGCATCTAGACATCCCCGCAGCCTATAAAGTCTTATGCCATTATGTAAGCAAAGGACAGAACAAGGCCAAACCTACCGTCAGAATTGCAAACAAAAAGGACCCCATTACGAACCGGTTCGAATAGGAGGCAGGATCACCGGGACCCTCCACCCTGGGGACAAGGCATTACACTAAATACTGTTTATGACCCCGAACGACCGTCGTCTTCACTGACAATTAATTAGCGTTTACCACAATAATTGCCCCCCACCACAGACCTCCATCCTTTTTGGTTGATGCTTCTTATCCCTTGACGCTCTGATGACCGCTGAGAGTTGATTGGCCTACGGCAACTATAATTATCCTCCTTTTGCTTGTTGCTTCTTAGTTCTGAAGATGAACTCCTGTAGAATTTCAAAACCTCAGGACAATAAATCAATTTATCCGGTGTTCGACACGTCTTCTTCCTTATCCATTTTCTGAAATGTTTGTCACAATGCACACTAAAAATATTTTGACCATATTTTCTCTTAACCCATTGAAGATTTGAGACCGGTAATAAGTCAGTTTAAGTCAGTTTATTAAGGGAAAAAGGCTTTCGCCCTTGAGCTCCTTATTCATTACCAGAAATCGCAAAAGAGTTAAACCGTAACAATATTAGATAATACAATGTAGGCTTAACATCAGCGATAAGTGTAAGCCAGTTGCAAGGTGCTGCTACTGACACAATGTTCATTAAATCTGTCACAGTTTCTCAGCAAATACATATATTTTCTAGTGCGCATGGACATGCAAACCGGTCTTATCAAATATACAACATGTGGCAAGATAACTTGTTGTACAATTTACCGTTCGTTTCTACGTAATTTAGAAACGGAACAGACAGAACTTTGAACGGATACGCAAAATCTTAGTATATATTCGGCCACTCTTTTTGCATTCGCAATCCTATAACGGGACTTTAGAGGTATAAAATATGATAAAAATGCTTCCATATAAAGCTGAAATTAAGTTCTTCCATTTGTAGCTAATATTTTATGAGTTATTTTCAGGTTAATTTAAAAAAAACTAGTCAAACTTCTTTATTTGCTATGTTGACGTTAAATTTGAAAGATGTAACATGCGCTGATATTCGTCAATTGAATATATTATCAAAGAACTTATCTATAATTGAATAGTTTTTTAATTGACCTTTGGCATGAAAACATCACACTTTAGATTAGGAATTTATAAGTTTGGCCAACATGACGTTCTCATAAGAAGTAATATCCAAAAGGTCACGTTTTCGGTTAATGTTTTTTTAGTAATATCATGTTTTAAATGTTTCGATATACACGTCGAACAGAATCTATATTTATGGAAAATAGTTTGAAAACACTGTGAATCCTGAATTTTTTGAGCGGATTTTAAAACGCGATTTGGAAATAGTTATAGTCCAATACCTGGAGTATCTTTTGAGAAAGTTAACGAAAGAAAATTTATTTTAATATAAAAATGTATAGTTTCGATTTCACCCCCCGATTATATTTACATTTATTGGTCAAACGTATAGCGCTTTTTTCACGTTGTTGGAACTTGCTGTTTCTTTGGGGAAGTTAGTATTTGTAAACAAATTATTAGTGCCTTTTATATTTCTTTACATTTGCTACAGGTTGTTTATGATTATTTCAAAGGTTTCTTACCTACGTTAAAGCTGGTTTGCGAGAGATTACCAATCATTCGCAAGGTTCAGCATATCGCATGAGCTCCACGAGTATATTTAGCCGCTTCTACAGATTCTCACGTTAACACACATTCATGAGCGGTTGGATTCTTAAACAGACAACAAACGATTTCGTTACATCACTTTTGCAACGAGATTCCCCTTAACTCTCCCAGCATAGCACATTTCCCATACAAGAAAGCTCCTTCACATGCAACACATGCTGGTCGCTTCAATGGGAGGTCGAAATGAAGTTAATATGGGAATTCCGGATTAATTTCTTAACATTGGCAGGATGTATCCAAATCCCCACTGTAACCTATGTGACACGGTACACCACTTACAATGCGTAGTCATGTGGGAATTTGGATTGACTAAGTCTTTTTGGAAGTCAGGTTGCATTCAAACAGCTTGACCAAATTTGGATGATTGCAAAATCTGTTTTCGTAAAAACACACTTTCCTTTCAGAGAAAAAGGCCCTGCAGAGATTTTTTAACTGTTTTGGCAACGGTTGCATTTAAGTTGGTATTAGTTTTGGTGTAAGTGCTGCAGATACTGTCAAGCGATGGGGCGGTAAACATGAAGTATTTCAGCGCACCCTTGTAAAATGACTGCTATCAGATCGGTGACAATTTTCAACTTGGCAATGGAGAATTGATTTTTTTAATTAGCCTAGAAGGGTATACAGATGTGACATTTGAAAAAAGAGAGCGCTTTTTGTAACTATTTCTCTCAATGCAACCGTTTGGTCCAATCCCATCAAGGTAGGATCCTGCATCACGATGGTGGCAAGAGGTGGACCAGTTTGCTAATTACCACCCTATGTCCGATAATAAATTCATATCAAAATAACGAACTTAAAAATATGGACAAAATTCACTGAGCATCTGCTAAAGTGTACCATCTTTACTTACTATGTTCTAATCGACAGCACATCTCAGAGTTTCGGTTGACATTTCAGTAGGCATGTAGACAACTTACTGTACATACAGTTTTGGACATCCAGTGTGGATAGGCACAAAGCCTTGGGTAAATTCATGATATTTAGGCGTAAATGAAGAGCATTTATTAAGCTCGTTACCATGTCCTGAAAACCTTTCAAGAAAGACAGGTAGTTTACTACTCGTTGCCAAGTAGGGCACAAATTAAGCGCCTAATAGCATACGTTAGTCGGGGTAATACGTCACTCAGTAGAGAGTGGATTAAAGATCGGCGATAGTCCAAAATTGAGAATAGCAGGTGGAAATTTTGCTACCTAGAAATCGAAGATATCAGTCTTCTTGTAGAGTTAAAATCGCGGGTTTTTGAGGATTATTATAATGATAGATTTTTTGATACCAAATTAACGGTAGTGTCAAAAGTACAGGAAAGTTAATAGCCAGTGATCCAGATGGTCAGTAATTATTTGAGACTAAAATATTTATGTGAGGGCTAAGGATTACCCATGCGGACGACTAAGCGAGAAAAAGAATAAAGCCGAAGTTCCACGGCGCCGTAGCAACGACGGTCCGAGCGATCCCGCTAGAGAGGTTGTCTTACCTTTTGCCGGTAGCGGACTACGACGGGCTATTCAGGAACGTGACGTAATCTTAATTACGAATAAATTTTACCTTATCAGTAGTGTCGCCGAAAGGGCAAGAGCTTTGAAATTGAAAAGGTCTATCATCGCCGCAAACTAGCTATTCACCGTGGACTTAGTATCTAATTTCAAACGACTTATTAGCCTTCACGCATCCGCATAAGCAACTGTGTGCTTAGCTATTCAACTTATTTCTTTCCTTCAATGCAGTGACCTCAAAAGGCAATGAATCAATTATCTTGCTTACATCCGAGGTCTGCTGACATTAACAACTACTCACAGATTGCTGTTGCAGGTATATTCTTGTCTCCTGTTTCAAATTGCGCGGGAAGGTATCCGGATTGTTGGTTATTGCTATAGCATTCGGGGTACCTTCAAGGCTCTGCACTGCTTTTTCCCCGTACTTTGGGAGTATGTGACTCCGCTAAAGTAATGTTCGTAAATACACGATGCTGGAAGAGTCCTCTGCGGTCGCAGGTCACATCCAGTTTGAAGAATGGCCTGCTGCAATGATCCTCCTCCCGCGGGTGTAATATCACTATACAGCTTCCAGTGCGTTGCAGCTGCTTGTTAGTAGTGCGACCTGTTAAGGTGATTCCTACAGAATATTTTTGTAGGTTAGATTTTGAGTTGACAGAGGATGGGCGAAAGGCGGAATCTTCTTCACTAACTAGGAATTGAATAGATGTAGTGGTTATTCTTAGTGTTTTTTCTCCTCCTAGCCAGTGCGTATGTCCCTTAAAATTGCCTATCATGAATCCTCTTAAGAACTGCAGCGTAAGTTTATGCATATTGCAGTAGCAGCTTCATGTAGAAGGTTTCACATTCGTTTGAGCCTTTTCCCTTTCAAACTCTCAAAGCTGTTTCACTCGGTTACCACAGTTGAGCAAACTTCAGCAGTCTCGGTGAGATTTGAATCCATGATAACAATGGAAAGACTTCGGTACAGTCAACGCTCTAAACACCCGAGTTAGGAGGCTGATTCTGGAAGTGTCATTTGGGCAGGCTCTAATTTCTAAAAACTTTTCGGAAGCGATGGAAGATGATTTATTTAATTTTTCTTTTTGTTAATTGATGATAATAAGCTGAAAGACGAGTTTTGTCCTTCAAAGCCAAAACGACGAACACTATTTCTTAGTTCTGCAGCGGTTGGATTAATATAATTCCAAAAATTCTTATTAAAATTAACCAGATTTGATGGAAAATGTGTCAGGGCTTTTGCCTATGAACCTTTCTTTGACTTTTTAGCGAAGTGTGGAATGCAAGATGGTTAGTGTTTAGTTTAAATATGTGAGCTCCCCAATATGTTGTTTAATCGTGACTTTATGTGTAAGAGGTGTTCTACTAACTCTTTTTAAGTAGACGTCTTAATGTTAAAATATTTTAAAACATTGGAGCCATCATACTTTGCCAGCTAAACTATGGGCATCACCCCATTGAGAAGAATACCAAGAGTACTGCGAGGTCTCATGTCCTTTCTACCAGTTTTCAGCACTATTATAATCAGTAACGGACGGCTTTCGTACCCGAGTGGGGCAGACAGAACTAAAAAAACAATTATTAAGTGCGAGCGGGCAATTCCATGGGATACCCTATGCAAAAACACAAGCCAATTGTTTGGATTAATTTGGAAATATGTGGAAACTCAATCTGCTGCCGCCCGCATAAAGATTGTTCTTTCTTTTCCGCTTACCCATTCCTGGGTGTGTGCAATCAGATAGCCTGTTATGGCCAAAACGGCATGTCTTCAGTTAGCGGAGCACCAACTTCAATAACTAAAGCAACTTCGAGTCAACATTGCGCCTCCTTGGCCATATACTAACTTTTATCAGGCCAATGGATGAAAATAAGTTGGAAAATTTAATGTACCCTGCCTTTGTCCACTAAATTTCATGCGCTCTTATCCGAAGAACTGTGTTTCAGCCACTCAATCCCTAGGGTAAAAACTGTTAATGTCTTGCTCATGCGATCCATAAATACAAAAATATGTGTGGCCTGGTCAAACAGTATTCAACAAGCCAAAGAAAATATATGTATCCCAGTGGCGTCCCTTGTTAAAAATGTGAAAGGAATGTTAAAACCACGAAATTTCATTGAAATCATGCTATTTTTCTTGCAGGTAGCTACATTTTTGCAAGTCCAGATGTGAATAGTAGTTATTAGCAGTTAAAAAAGAAATACTTAAAGCAGATGAAACTATGAGCGTAAAGTAGTTCATGTGATGGTTGAAAATAGTTTTAATCTAGCTCCACCACTTTAGCTGCCCCAAGCCCTCCCCGAAGGTAGCTACCCCGAAGTTTAAAGAAAAACGGTGTCATTGCAGGCTCACCGTTGTCCATTGAGAGGGACAAAGTTGACAACTGTGGCACGTCAGGATCGGGTGTTAAAAATGGTTTTCATTCTATTGGTGTACGCGATCATTGGGGGAGCAAAAGTTAGCTGTTATTTAATTTGCCTGCAGTTTGGTCATCCTTGCCTCCCACGCAGTCGTATTCCATAAGGCGGGTAGTTATCGAGAAATTTACAAAAAGTTTCCCGCTGATTTGACTAGGCAATTTTGCCCCATTCGTATTTTTCGCATTCGAAACTTTTTTCGATTCCATGCCCCTAACGTTAAACTAGCCTTCAAACGAGTTAGTCTCCATGGGTTCCGTTTGGGATGTAGGTTTTAACTCCCTGTGAAAACAGAAAGTTTTCTCAGGCATCGGCCGAGCCGAACAAGGCTGAGATGTTGATGTAGCTGGGAAAATTATGCGACAAGGCATCGCTATTAAAACAGACACGTGGGCGCAGACTGCAAACCAGGACTTTCAAGCCCACATAACTTACAAAGGCATTGCTTATAATACTCATCTTTAGTTATAGAAAGTGCTTCTCGCTTTCAAATAACTAAATTTTTCAGTTTAGATTAGCTTGTTTTTCGCTAAGAGAACAATATGTTTCTAGTTATTAATATTCTAAGGTATTAATGCATTAGCTTATCACACAAAGCTGCAGGTTTTCAAATGAAACTTGATAAATCATTCGAAATTCATAAATTTCCTCAAGGTAACCGCTTAGCATTCGCATGCTATCAACAGACAATCAGTAGTATACAAATGTCGTCGGATTCGAAACGCGGGAACAAAGATACTAGCTAAACCAATGTATTACTGGCAAACGTTAAGACCGCGAGATACGCATATTTCTGGGTAATTTTCCTTCGTCAGTCGCGGACACCTGACTCCAGTATAGCCGTAGAAACTGCTGCCACACTCGAGTTTTGAACCCGGTACCAGTGAGCTAGATACGACCGTCCTATCCACTGAGCCACCGGGTCGAGGTCTTGCCAGTTGTCGATCGGGACATAGATGAGTACATAGCTGTACTCCGATCTGGTCCAGGGTTCACTAACCCTGGTTGTTTCATCTGGCAAGTCGCTAACACTAGCTTTATTCTCAAGGGCGAAATAATTGTGTTACTCGCTAACTTTAAGTAACCAAGTAATCAATGTACTTATCTATGTCCCGATCGACAGCTGGCAAGACCTCGACCTGGTGGCCC
>UYRU01043096.1:5271-20595 GCA_900617775.1 Dibothriocephalus latus | reverse complement strand
GTACGCCACAGGGCTGCTGGAACCCGAATTGTGCTTGTTAGGATTCTCAAAAACTCCTGCTTTGCGCATTTTACGCAAGAGGCGTTGGTGAGGGACGCTGCCAAAAGCCTTTTTGAAATCAATGTAGATGATATGCACCATTTTTCTTTCTTGACAGGCTTTGGTCCGGCGTTCAAGTGAGAAGAGCTGGTCTGTAGGACGGGACCTGCTACAGCGAAAGGCGGGTGTGGAACCGGAGAGGCATGATTCCGCTCGAGGAACAGCATCAGCACCTACTTAATGATTTTCTCCATTCTTTTCCAACAAGTACAGTTAAGATTCACCGGCTTGTAAGTTTTCTTTTACAATCTTACCACACTTTTTTGTTTGAAACCACTTACTCCACTGTGCCGAACACACGCCTGCTTTACAATTGAAACACGTTTGCTATGCCGACTTTAAGGCTCTTCAACATTCATTTACTTTTATCCTTTCCCATCCATTTGGATTGTGCTTTTGATATTTCTGCATAGAATTCATGAGATCTACTTCGGTAGTTCGTGAGAAAGTTGTCATTTTCCCCAAACTTTTATTATCCTCACCTTTCTCGAACAGTTTTCTCTAGGACTGCGACAAAGGATCATCCAGAATTTAGCAGACTGTATCCCACTTACGTTGTCCGCGCTATATTTCACTTTCTGCACGTTTTTTCCACTTGTCATGATCTCTTGCCTGAAATGTCCATCTTTTCCTTCGTAAATCGTGTTCTTGGGGCAATCCGATTTTCTCCCTAACCTGCCTCTCAGGAAAACAATTGGGAACATATTGACGGCGCGCTGTAACCCGCACCCCATTTCGCTCACTGCTCTTTCACCAGAATTCCTTTTCGGTCGCTGGGATTTCGAGGCCTCACTGCTATTTTTGGTGTCACACTAGGTCTGTCAAAACATAGCATCCCGGACAGGTTGTTCTCAACTGCTGATCTGTCATTAAAGTTTCGTTCTACCATCAGGGCCAACTTAACATGCCATTCTATATCCTTTGCGAAGTATTTCTTCACATAAAGCTTTAACGAAAGAAGCGTTTTCTGATCCCTCACGCCACTTTTTAAAGCCCTTAGCGCAAATAACAAGTGTGTGGCGCATTTAGCTGCCCTTAGACACTGTTAAGATGGCCCACGTGAGGGAGTTATTAGAACATCGAGGTCCTTCCGTTTGTCGACATATGAAAAGTGTTGTCCAGCGAAAATATATTAGGAGGAATCATCGTCCTCATTGTTCCTTTTAAAACAGAGCTTTAAAATCACAGACTTGCTAACCTTGAAATGTAAGATCCAAAGAACAGAACGAAGGAAAAGATGGACATTTCAGACAAGAGATCATGACAAGTGGAAAAAACGTGCAGAAAGTGAAATATAGCGCGGACAACGTAAGTGGGATACAGTCTGCTAAATTCTGGATGATCCTTTGTCGCAGTCCTAGAGAAAACTGTTCGAGAAAGGTGAGGATAATAAAAGTTTGGGGAAAATGACAACTTTCTCACGAACTACCGAAGTAGATCTCATGAATTCTATGCAGAAATATCAAAAGCACAATCCAAATGGATGGGAAAGGATAAAAGTAAATGAATGTTGAAGAGCCTTAAAGTCGGCATAGCAAACGTGTTTCAATTGTAAAGCAGGCGTGTGTTCGGCACAGTGGAGTAAGTGGTTTCAAACAAAAAAGTGTGGCAAGCTTGTTAAAGTAGGTTATTCTATATTGTGAGTACTTTGCGCCCCTATTTCGAGACCAGATTGCGGCGTAAGATGGCGTCTTTTGACATACGTAATTTGGGAAGAAGTGCGAGACTCGACGATGAGTGGAAAGGACGTGACGGGTACTGCGAGGGTTGTATGCGGGAGTAACAGTTAAATAGGATTGTAGTTCGAGGTTTCGTCTTTGTTAGGCGAGGAAGTTTGCAGGAGTATGATATTTTGTTAAGAGAATGCAGATGATAGTGTAGGGAAAAGGAAGGAGCACGGGATTTAGGAACTTGGCGCAGGTGATCAACACAATGTCGTCGTTGTTGCAGGTCATGTGCCTCTTCCGTGACAGCAATATTGAATCCTTTGATACTGGTCACGTCCTCCTCTTCGCCAGGAACGATCCAGCAAGTTTTGGCGTTGCGTAAGAAAACGCGGAAAGGGCCTTTGTTTGGTAGTTCCAAGGGTTTGCGCACTCGGTCGCATCGCACAAAGACATTTGGCTAGGGAAGTTGCCAGGTGGAGACTTGTTGTGGCGTTGAATCTTGCTCCGTTGGAAGCTTGGACATAACCGTGTCCAATGTGCTTATGTGAAAGGTGAATTTATTTTACGAATTTTGAGTTATGAATAGGGAGCTCAAGGGCGAAAGCCTTCTTCCCTTAATAAAGTGACTGAAATCTTTGGCATCTTTGTTAATGTCAGGCCAGGAAAACCTTCGCGCGAGGAGCTTTTGCTAAGCTCGAATCTCAGGATGGGATATTCCACGAAGAGTGTGAAACACAGCTCGACGACCCAAGGGGCACGAAAAGACAATGGGAAGAAGTTCATTAATCACAGGATGTGGTGCCAGTGCTGGTGGTGAATGGAACTTTCACGAGCTGGAGACTACTAACGGATTCGTAGCCAGGACAATCGACTCGTGTTTTCTGAGCCGCCAGAGCACTAAGGTCAATCCCTTGTGATAGTTTCATTGCAAAGCGGAAGGCCTTCGTGTATTTTAAGCAAGTTATGAAAAAAATCTGGACTCTTTGTCTTTAAACTAGATAATTACTCTTTTATGCTTCTGCTTTGTTTAGTTACACCAATCCTCTTAATCTCTTACTGGTGTTAACTTCAAAACATTTCATTCTCTTCGCGTTTTTACCCGATGTCGGCGCCGAAGCTACAAGTGAGGATAAACGCTACAGAAATTTAGTTGCGTATTTTGTCGGGCTAAAAGTAACTTTAATTTGTTTATTTTAGAGAATAGTTTTGGAGACGAAGGCCTGTGGGCCAATTGCTGTGTACCTTCACGTATGCGTACATGTTTCCCTTAAACGCTTCTTGAAATAGGGAGGTCGTACAGGGAAAGATGTAGCAGCTATCACAGTTCATGACCTTGGTTGCAACCGTAAGCCAGTTTATGTCTAATTGTGATTTGAAGACCACGAATTTTATGAATTTGTTACCCACGAGCACATGATGCAGGTGACACAACGATGCTTTTGGGTGCACGTCGAAGTTCCTGGGCAAGGTGACCATGACCCAGAGTTGCCAGCTAAGTAAGTATTAAGTGATTATAAAAAATCTGGCATACTATCAGCGCTTGTATTTTTATGTACTTGAGCAGCGATATCTATTATGGAGATATATATCGTCATAATAGAATTTGCTTTAAAACTTGCGGAAATTCTTTAGGTCTCTTATTCGTTTTTTTCTGGGTATTATTTATTAATCACAATATACATTTCACTGCATGTCGTTTTACATTTGTAGCTTCCGGTCATTTTGATTTTACCATGTTGCAGTAGATTTTCTTAATTGCACCTTAACATATATTAACTGCGCTTACGAGGTCTTGATAACACTGGTTGAATGGAAAACAAAATATGTGTCTGAAGATAAGTTTCATGTAACAATATCATAGTTTCTTGGATATTTTGGTGTATTTACATGCTAATTTCGGAAAATACTCAAGAGTGATGTCCCTTTACATGTTTATGTGGTTTTTGAGATTACAATATCTTGTGTACTGTACACAACGCCTGAGAATATTTGTTATATGTGAACGTTTGAAGGAAGTTCATGGCAATAATGCAGCCGTAGCTTCAAAGTTAACCGAACAAGAGTTTATTCAAAACCATATATTTTTTTCTCATAGAGGTAAATCAGAAAATTTCAAATTTCAAATCTTTATCCAGACGTTCTAGTCAGATCTATTAATGGACAACACATTTATTGTTTGCCCCATATTGCCTTTACTTTAAAATTTTCTTTGGGCTGTCGACGTTGTGGTATTTGCTCATTCTTTTTGCGGAATTCTAATTGCTCCTGCTAATACCATCTTAGTGGTTTTTATTTTCAATATTTTTCTAAAAATGACACGCTTTCGTTTAGGTTTTATATTTTTTGCTATTTCTGATGGCTATATTTTATATTATAGTTTTCAGTTTCCGAGAATGCAACAGATTGCGGAGGGCCTGTCTGAAATCTGTGACAGTCTAGAGTAAGTATGCTTTCTTTTAAGTCACTCTAATGCCAAACAAAAGACTCAAGCACGTCGTTCTCTTGGGGGATGGTGCTGGAGCAAATATATTGGCTCGCCTGGCTGTAAGTTCTTTAGGCAGTGAACTAAGCATCTTTTGTAGATGCTTAGACAAGATATAACATTGGGCGCAATTCTTATACACTGTACCGGAACCACCGCTGGATTCATGGAATCTTTGCGTGATAAGGTAAATCTATTTTTCTGGCTTTGTTAACTTACTTTTTGCTGAATTTTTATCGTTTACCTTGATGGTGGTAGTTTTTTTGAAAGAAGCTTTTACGGGGCAAGTATAGAAAATACTGCTTGACTAAGCGACGAATCAAACGCATCACTAATTTGCATGCCCTAAGAAGTGTTTTACTTATTTATAAGTACTTATGAGACGTCCAGAAGAAAAAGCCGAATTTACCTTATTATCAAATGGCATATCCGACAAAACAGAATGAGTTCTTAACTGTAATAATTATATTTCAATACGACTATGTCAGCTGTACTTGGTTAAAGTTAACTCAAGTTTATATTAGGCAAATTAGTGGCCAATGCATTTGCTTTTGATGATTTTTTACTTTAATTTACATTCCAACAGTTCCCGACGTGCACGTTTGATTCATCCATTATGTCATCTTGCATACAATTTGTAGTTCATATTTCCCGCTCTAAGTTTGCCTAGATGCCCGAAGAAAAACGTATACTACGTGTAAACTCATTTCATGTTTTGCAGATTAACGGTTGGAAACTTAATACTATCGGTATGAATCCGAGCGTGGAGTCATATCTCCTACTTCACCGCTTTGGCCTGGTAAGTTTTTAGGGTGTTTTTATATTATTTGTATTCCGTATTTGAATAGCAGCTCCAAATTATCCTTTGCGCGCAGGTTTTCTTTAGTTACCATACATATAGTCTCTCTTCTGTTTCACAGTTTTAATTTCCTTATTTGGAACACTGGTTTATCATGGGTATGTGAACAACTTGGATAAAATATATCTAAGGAAAGTTATGCGAAAACCTTTTAGATATTGTGCGATGAAAGTCACAGGATATATTAAATAATTTATTGTAAAAAACAATACGTTACAATCTGAAACAAGCTTTTAAATACAAGCTTAGTAGTAAAAGACAGTCGTAATTTTGCAACCAGGCACTTACCACCTTAACGCTGTAGACCAATTTGCCATATTCTAACACGGAAATATGTAGATCGCTATTTGGAATGTGTAGGCTGCAGCCGATTACTGGTCAATATCTTTATGTATAATGTCTAAAATTAATTATTTCATTTTTAATAAATAAATTGGCCTTTCTTGTTTTGCTTGACAGAACCACATCACTTTTCAGGCATTCACAAACGCTTATAGCAAATTATAGACGTATGTATGAAATATATAACATAGTCAATGATATAAATGCCTAGGAACTTGCCTGTGCTTTGACATACAATCATTCAGAACACACTCCACTTGTTTGCAGAAGATAGCGGTTGTATCTACGCCCCGACCTAGCGCGTTGGATAGTCGTCCATGTCCAAAAGTCACTAGTTTTTCAAAACTTAGTCTAAGTTTACCACAAAGTTGTTGTTTTCTGATTTTGTGAATTTGACTGCAAAGAAACAGTTATACCTTCGCTGCTTTTTTTAAAATCTCGTGTTATCTAAAATAAGTTTCAGGACTGTGATATTTTGTCATTGACTGTTAGGTGTTAAGTTATTTGAACGAATTGACACATATTCTTATGCTCCAATGCTTAAAGTTGCTTGAACGCCCAACACATTTACTTATATTATGATCCGGACTAAAACAGTATGCTCCTGTTTCCAATCTTCTAGTATTCGAGCTGTTTCCAAGCAGTTTTACGCCAATGCACATACACACATTTTGCCTTTTCAGCAAGATGAAACGGTAACTTTACCCCTTTCAGCATTCTCTTCGAATGCATCTGCCTGCCTTTCTGCATGCTATTTGCCATCCAAATCTCACCTCTCTGTGCTGTCTTGCTTGCAATTTAGCCATCGTATTTGTATGAATGTCCGCTTTTGGACTCAGAGCAGTACTGTTCTTCAAAGCAACATTTCACTTGCTTTATTACATCAATGATCTAACCGATAGACTATCCACCGTCTTTAAAGGCCTAGATTTATTAATTCCTACGAAACATTATGAGGCGGACACCAAACAGTCTAATTCCTCCGCGAACTTTTAAATTTTAAACCAAAAGGCATGCGTTTTTGCTGCACGCTTCATTTCGCTTCTTTAATTCTCCGGCTTTTTCATCCCTTCCCTCACACCCAGACGAATTTCTCCCCGTAAACTACTTTGTTACTTGAATTTTCCCCACTTCGTGCTTACATTGTAGATAAACGCAGCAACCACGGAAGTGGAGTTAAAACAAGCAATTAAGAACTTCCGCCAATCTCTCCGTGAAACAATGAATCCCAAAAACCTCAATAAATTTATTCAGGCCTTTATGGAGTGAGTTTTGGAAGTTCATTTCGGGTGTCAACGCTATTTCTTGCACTCTTTTTTCCAAAAAACAACATAACTTTGCAAGTTTGACCGGATACCTGGCTAACACCAAAGTGTAGGAGGGATGTGTACGCTTAAGGGTTAGATATTTATAGACCTGCGCTACGACGGAAAGCTGAAAATTGGTTTTAAGTCCCTCAAAAGCAGAAAAGTCTTTCTTGATCTTGTTGCCTTTAGTGATTTTGTTTTTTTTTGAATTTTATGTCAAATACACTTATCTCTACCAAGTCGTTTAAATACTTAGTGCATTAGGATTTTGTCTGCTTCTGAAACTTTCTCTAAAAACTCACAATTGTCATGTCGTTTGATTTCTTAAATGCACCAGGATCACAAGATCAATGTGTTTTTAGTACATTACTTTATCCAAAGTTCGACAACAGTACTTTCTCTTCGTTTCAGACGAACCAACATTACAGAGTCCATCGGCAACCTGAAGTAGGTGTTACTGCCCTTCTGGATTTTTTGCTAGCAGTTATTTTGCATATGATTTTTAAGTTCAGTTACTAGTCCTCTAAGGTAGCCCTATCATGTGCAAATTGGCGAATTTTATCTGAAAACCAATGTAAATAATAGCAACGTCGTAGCTGTCTGACTTTATTGCAACTAAAATCCATGTACACCGCTGGCGTCTTGTAAGATTTCTTGCGATTTTACAATATTATTGATATTAACAGCATTAATTGGACAAACTATTCAACATTTTTTCGGTCGTGTTTTGCTAAAAGGGACCGTAGTAGAAAATGTTCTTAATCGTTAATAATTTCCCTTCTTAGATCAACGTAGTAAATCGTATTCGCACCACACTTATTTTATTCCTCTGGCGTCTCTTATGCTTTTGGATAGATAACTTAGTAGAAACGTTAACCAAGTGAAGCGACTCTGCTCCGCATACTTTAATATGAAGCATGACTTCCTAGCATAAAGGATGTATAGTATTGGTTATGGGGCTATGCTTTTTTACTATTCATTTAAAAACTCCAAAGACTGAATAAATAGTCACATCGTATCTATTTTTACGTACTCATCTATGACCCAGAGCAGACGGTAGACATAGCGGTTCACATGTGTCTAAATCTTTGCTAATTAGGCGATGTTGGTAAGTTCCCTCAGCTGCGCTGACTGGCCATCGGTGTAGGTTTATGACTTACGATACTTACCGTCCTCTTCTCTCCGACTAGCGAAAGATCACCTTACTGACTATGAGTATTATTTCTATGCTAGCAAGTTACAAACTTCAGAAGCGAATGCCTCATTTCAACCTTGTTTGCGCAACTTTCCATGCCATATACGGAGATATTTTCGAGGTCTTTAAGAACAGTAGTTAGCTAAAGTCAGCTCTCGACACAATCGAAGATGCCAATTCCAACGATCGCATTTGCATTTTCTTAGGGTTAGATGTAGTTATTTTGGCCAAATACATTGAAATTGGTCTTTCGTTCTAACGTAAGAATGCGATGTTATTATAAGAAGGGCGAAGGAGAGGACCCATCCAATTTTAGAGACACCCATAACGGAAATAGGAGAGATAAAAGCGTTTCCAGGATCAAAAGTGATTTACAACACATCAGATAATAGTACGTGCACGACGGTGCAAGCGTTTTAAAGGAACTAAATAGAAATACCTACCAGCACTTGGACAGAAAGTTCACCTAAACGCAAGTTTTGTTAAAGTGGGCGAATTTTATAAACGCAATAACAGTCAAGTTTTTGAATTTCTATGTTCCCAATCTTATCAATCAAGTCTGCAGCTAACTTTTTCCATTCCTACTCTCAGTGGACCAAAGTGACAAGAAACACGGATAATTATAGCTTATTTTTAAAAAAGGCTGCAAGATAAAACTGGGCGGATTTAAACAGTTAACAAAACAGACAAACAGCCGATGAAAAAAGGGGCTGGTGTGCATAGACTAAGGTACACAGGGTTGAAGAGAGTTACTTTTAATTGTCGCTTCATGCTGTTGTAAAAGACACTATAAATACTGTCACTACCAGCCTGTATGCAGCAAAAACGGCAACAGAAAGAACCCGGCTACCACCAGCACCACATATGCCCAACACGCACCCGCTTATATTAAAAAGCCTTCCATTTTTATCGCCTTGTCATCGTCATGCTTATGGACGACCAACTGCTAGCATATGTTTAGTTAACAGACATCACGCAACCATTATCTAACCTTTAATTTCAACAGTTTTTATTGTCAATTAGTAGGAGTAGCCTGGTTTTGAGAATGTATCCGAAGGTAGATAGCATTACCGGCAAAGACGAGGGAAACTAGAATGGCTACTTCTGGTTCATTAGCCGCTATCAGCCAGTCATACAAAATCCCAAGTCGTTCACCACCCGAGGCTCGGACCCACGGCCTTCTGGTCAGCAGTTTAACCATTGGGCCACAGGCTCATTGTCCTAAGGTTTATATCGGGAATATTGACACTCGTTATCAATGCTATCTGCCTAAACTTCTAGCGACTGGGCGCCTACTGGCAAGGATCAAGAATGAGTCCCAAGGCAGGGTACGACGAGTAAGTTCCGTTAGCGGTCGGCGAACGTTCATCAGCGAATGTATCTGAAATTTTAATGTTGGATGTTTGTCAATGTGTGAGTCGTACGTTCTGTTGCGTGAAAGCTATTAACAGTGTAGGTTACGAGACACCCCTGCTTCATTGTGCTTCGAGCCTTTACAGGCAACTGTATAGCAGTCAGTGAAAACGAAGGGATGAGTGAGATGAGGATAGTTATTTCTGATTCGCTAGCCGTTGTCAACCAGTAATGATTAACCCTGCGGTTAAGGGCTCAAGCTTTAGACACAGGAGGCAACGGGAGGAGCACCTCCCAGAGCCTCATCGATACTTACCCTTCCCCACTAAAATGAGTATCCCCAATCGCAGCCGGCAGTAAACAGAGCCTGCAACTCAATGACTAGGGAATCCAGGTTACTGAAGTCTGAGGTTCAGATAAGGCTAGTTAACGATGGCTAATAAGTTAGAAATGATCTTCTTACTCTATTTTATCTTTTTCAGTACACACTTCTGTGTGTTTTAGTCATATATTTTCAGCGACCTGTAGATTCTCAGCGGTGTGGTGGGACTTAGCGCTCGCCCAAAACAATATTTTTAAAGAAGGTCTCACCAGGTGAAAAGATCGTATACAAGTATTTTGGAAGGATATCTTGACCGAAATATAACTAAATAAGGACTTCTAATTGTTTTTTGTTGGCTGAAGAAGTTTGTCCTTTTGTAAAATACTCGGGCGGCGTATGTTGATGTGATCCTAGGTAGCCTGTTAATGAGGGCTGATGTCTAAATCAGGATTTGTGCTGGTTGTGTGCTCTGAATCCAAAATTTCATTCAAGTTTAAACAACACATCACTAGTAGCAGCGAGTAGATCGTGAGTAAACATCAGTCTCCGAAAACTGCTTTCGCATAGTATTAATTAATCTTCATGGACACAGTAGGATATTCCTATTGAGAATTTGGTGTGGTAAGGGAGTTATGCATAGCACAGGAACTGTGAATCTACGAATGCACAGTCCTTTCCGTCTAAACATCGAGAAACTACGTTTAATATATTTCGGGAATCAACGCAATCTTGGAACAATGTGCTTCACGACAATCGCTCGCAAAAGGGTATTAAGTAGGGTTGTAATACTGATTATCGTGCAGCCCCATCTCAAGTCATTTTAGTCACAACAGAATGCCGAATTTTTAAAGGGCTTTTTTTCTGACAGCCTAAAAAGCACCTTCTGCGAAAACTGACTACTTATTTAATAAGCATTTAACCCAATGACTTTGGCTGCTCTTAGAAATTCAAATATACTTTATAGAAAACATTCACCAACTTATTCTTTCTTGTTCTCGTTTGTTAGAAACTGCGCCTTCTTCAAATTTTATACTTTAAGGAAGGGTTTATTTCGATTTTTAAATAGTTTCTAAATTTTGAGACTTACCGACCGTTACAACTGAATTCAGGGTTCAAAACTGCGTGCAGTGTACATCCTGTGTAAAAAAGTACGTTTTTCCATACGGTATGAGGAAGAGGTCACATAGTTCTCATAAAAATTTGCAATAGATGTAAATCATGCTGTAAATATTAACAGTAACATAAATAAATTGATGGATACGATGTATTATGAATGTACACTTCATAGTCGTAGAGATCTCATAATTAGAAATTTTTTAAAGCTGAAACATGCCCTTCCTTTAGGTGTAAAATTTGAGGAAGGCGCAATTTTCTATCAAATGAGCACAAGAAAAATTTTGCCAATGTTTTCTATAAAATATATTTCAGTTTATAAGGGCAGTCAAAATCAATGAGTTAAATGCATATGAAATAAATAGCCATTTTTACAGAAAATACTTTTTTAGGTTCTATTAAAGAAGCTCTTTAAAAATTCGGCGTTCTCTGGTGACTGAAATGACTTGAAGCCGCACGTGTGGCTACAAAATAATCAGTATTACAACCCTAACTATTGCTGTTTTACAAGTAATTATCAATCTTTCGCAAATTTCCGAATTTCGCATGAAATACCACCTGTACTGCACATAGGCATGCGAAGTATTTTCTCATGCATAAGTATCTGTTGTCCCTCTGAGCGGGCGAGTGCCTTTCACCAATTCGGAACGGAGAAGCAGCGTCTTGAGTTTTTGCACGTTTTTGTACTTTAATGAACATTCACTTTGCATCTACATTTTAAGCAAAAACCGCGTTTATGTTATTTTACGATTGGACACTGTTCTAGATCTGACATCTTCTAATGAGCATTAAGTTGGTTTTGCCGCGCAACTGCCTTTAGGCTCAAATTCCTTAAACACCGTCTTGTTAAATTTTTGACGAATCTTTCCTCAGACCTGCAACCTAATTTCCTTCTGTCTCAAAACTAGACGATTAACTGCGAAAACCGTTTCTTCGGCGCTGGGAAAAAAAGTACACTTTAAATATTAATTTTTTTCTCTTGCCAGATGTCCTGTTCTCTTCCTGACTGGCTCACTGGCCTCATTCAATCACACCGTATACACGCTCTACAACGCGCTCCAAAATTCTCTCAAGGACGAACCGGCCAGAAAAGCGGACGTGGAAATCCTGGAAATTGAAGAAGTAGCTAATGTTATGCGAGAACGGGTAAGTCTTGTTTTTCTTCTTCGCCTAGATCTCCCTCTCCCTGTCCACCCTTTTGTCTTCTCTTTGTCGCCATTGTTTTACTTCTTCGTTCCCTCGCAGCTTTACCTGCAGACCAAATTTGTGGGACGATTGAGACCGAATGTAATACTTAAGTTCATGGCAGTAGGGCGCTGACCGATCACTTTACAAGACAATTGTTCCAGTGTGCTTTGAGACTCACTCTCGAGTTCCACCTGTAACCGCACAGTGGTTAGTCTCATAGGCAGAAAAACACTACCAATAAAGGCAAGGAAGACTAGCTTTGGCTTATTAGTTGTTATCGAATAGCCTCAGGGGTTGCAAAACGTGGCTGCTGATAACTTATGAACCAGAAGTGACCATTCTAGTCTCCCTAGTCTTTGTCAGTAGCGTTTTGCTGTCTATTTGAGTTTGTCTTCCAAATAACTACTACAAAATGCTATCCAAAATGACTAGTGGTCAAACGATTGAACAGTTAATTTGGCGGTGGAAACGCGATGCAAACTTAAAAGTCCATCCGCTTTTATTATAATAAAATATGCCTTATTTTGCTTTACTGTTTGCCAGAAAGCATAAAGGGAACAAATTTTATCGAGTAAGTTAAAAAAATAATTGTACTAATGTAGAGAAAATATTTAGAAAACTCAAACAGAATGATTCGTCACAAAAAATAAAAATCCTGGTCACGTAGGAGCGACGTTTATCGATATTTGTGGACCGCAAGACATGCGACTAGTTGTTTTTTGAGTTGGAACTCCTGCAATCAGAATGAATCGAGAAATGTGACTCCTTTGTCAATGAATATTCTCGATCAACACAGGCGATACCCGAACTCATGCTTAAATGACAGAACGTTTGACCTATTGTTTACTGACCTACTACCCTACCCCGGGGTTGGGGTTTTGTCGACTGAAAACCATTCAAAAGAGGAAACAGCCCTATAATTTTTCTTGTATTGAGAAAAATAGATTTCAAGCTGTTGTTTATGCACAAAGAATGTCACGAGAGTCTAGTGCCAAAAGGAATCCGGAGGACGCTGGGTAGGTTAAACCCACGGAAATCTCAAACATTCACTAGGAGAAGTCACCTTTTATAAGGTTCAGCTTAATCTACCTGTTCTGTGCCCAGTGATGACGGGTTGTGCAATCGTCAAAAACAGTTTTTTTTGTTTGTTTATAAGATAAAAAGCGTAAAAAGCTATGCACTAGCTTTTGTTTATCCAAACAGACTTCCGAACCCGCACAATAAGTGGACAACTCTGCAACTCGGCAGTGGACATATGCGGTTGATGAAAATGTTGCTTATTTTAACGCAGAGGAGCGGGATGCAGACCATTGAAGTAAATGAGATAATTACGACCGAGTGCGATAATTAGCACAATGACCGGATTTCGACCAAAACACTACATATCTAACTTCTACTTAGCATCACGCTTAACGACTGGAGTTATGTGGCTTCGATCGGAGTTTTATAAAGCTCTTGCGGTCCAAAACCAACCCCGCCTTCTTTCCCTGTCAAAGTATGGTCTCCGTAAACTGATAGTTGATACTCGGGTAAAAATCACGCATTTCAGGTAGCATGGCAGACGCAGAGCCATAACTGAATGCAGTAGTTATTAACTCGGTAGTCATTTCTTATGTTTTTAATTTCTAGACTGAATAAAGCTAGTGCATTCGAGCAATTTTATGAATGGCTTGCACAGTGTTTACCCTTAGGTAAATGGGTGCGGCACAGCATGCTTTCCCGCGCTGAGCTTGTTTGTTTCGTAGGTGAAATTGTTGGACTACTTGTTAGAGCCCTTTTTTTCTCCTTACGTTTAGCCGGAAAAAGTATCTGAATGTGTGCAGAACTTCCTGCAAGGCCTTGGCGTAGGTAAGTGTTTCTGGGCTGTTTTACCGTTAGATGTTCTTTACAAGCCTAGGTTCTCGATCGGATTTTACTTTCTTTTTTCAAAATTTAACTAGTTTTGCGAATTCTTATTTATATGTGGCCAGTGGACTTCAATCTCTCTAGTTATCGGTTGTAAAGTACCTCAGATTTCCAATAGTACGCTATATTGTCGGACTTAGCAGACAGGAAAACAGAGCCAAGGTTGACAGGTTGAGTGACTATAGTAGAGGATCTCACAGTTAGATAGCAGAAGGGTAAGGGTTAATTATGTGAGCTCCTTGGTTTAACGTACATAGCCTGACCTGGTTTGGCTTATAACTTTATAGTAACGAGAAGCAACCTTCTGTGTGTCATCTGCCACATTCATATAACGAAATGCACAACTCTGTTTTATTAAGGTTTTTGTTTTTCAAATTCCCTTAATTTATCGAGAGTTGCATTTCTTTTATTCTTTGATTATCACTTTCAATTTCGCTGCTATATATAGGTCTAGAAAAATAAATTTGGCGGAAATTTACTGATTTTTTTGTGTTTTCTTGTACAAATTCCCTTGTTCGCCTGCAGTGACGCCCCACCCTTCAAAACACCATTATCACCATACCCGTTTTACATGATACTGGTGTTATTGGTGGCTAGGGAGGCTTACATAACCTACCGTTGTCGAGTGAATTGATGACAACCTTAAACTAAATATACATCCCTTCTAAAAGTCAGCTTTTCGTCGATAATTCGAACTTCAAATATGGTGACTCGTTTCTCCAGAAAAGCGTTCATTCCTGCCAAAAAACGACATTTTAGAGTAAGGCCCGTTGCTAGGTTCGAGAAGGGACGACAAAGATCACGCTAACTTGCGCTTTGGCGTTGACTTATATAGCACAAAATCACAATATCTCGCTACATCTGTTCCTGGTACATGACACAAACGTTTCTTGCCGTTTTCTCTTGGGGTCCCAGACTGATACGTAGCGATAAGAAGCGCTAGCGACAAAGACTAAGGACGCTTGAATCAACACTCCTACCATGGTAGGTCGGGTAGGCCAAGGCTGAAGGTGAATATTTATTTTCGTTCTGCATTAGCGAATATCACTCCCACCCGAGCTCCGTCGACAAGGAACAAGTGCAGTTAGCCAGACAACATGAACCGTTGGACTTAAATGCCCAATGTCTCACAGCCCAAACCGAAACATCCAGTGTGCAGTTTACGGAGTTGGCTGATGACAACTACTCAAGAGGAAATGACCACGACAGTGAGCCTAATATTTGTCCGTCACAATTCTGGACAACCCAAAACTTATAACCTATGTCTAACGGTAGAGAATCTACAGAAAATAATTACATTGCACTGTCTCCTGGGAGGATGGTTTTCTAATATGCGATTTTAGCTGCACTCTGCAGCTTAGGAGACCTGGTAGCAGTTACCAAGAAGGGGGCATTCTCTATAAGGCTAGGCTCCAAGGGGTTGTCGGTCGGAATGCCCCTCTAGTCAGCTAGGTATTCGCGAAGCCGAGCCTGGAAGGGGCGATGAGAAAAT
>UYRU01043088.1:1296-12554 GCA_900617775.1 Dibothriocephalus latus | reverse complement strand
ACGCTCATATAGCGAGCGAAGGTGCGAGGGGAGTGGAGACGACGGTCTCTGTTGTGTGCTAGTGCTGCAGATACCGGTTTGCCAGTCTCTGTGCGATTGATCCGCAAGTAACCGATCCGGCCAACGCGTGGGGTGAAGGTGCGATGGCAATGAGGACGGGTGGAAACCGAGTCCACATCACTAATGTTAGTGGTGGTATTCGGTGTGCCGTGATGGTTCCCACCGGCGCCAATTCACCAGTTTTATTCATAACATTGCATAATCTTCCAGCCTCAGCCACTCTAATCTGTGCATGTATCACACTATTCCACGGTCACCTCTAGCGAAGGGTCCTCGGCAGAATCCGAAACCTCAGGAAAATAAACTTTTTCTTCCAGCGATCGTATATTCTACCTCTGAACAAGGTACTTACCTCGAGTATTGTTTGACCATCAAGTTTCCCAAGCCTACTGAAAAGGCACAAATGACGTCTTGGAATGAACGAATAGACAACTTTTGAGGCGACACGACCAACCTGCAGCAGCTAGATAATAGCAAGACATTAACTTTTGCGATATAGATCAAGACCTTACTCTGAACTTACTTTTACCGGCCGGTATAGAATTATTTGGAACTTAAAAAAGCCATAAGTTCAAACAACCCGATACTTCGTTATCCTCTTGTCTGTACGAGATTAATTGGTTTTACTGATGCTAAAACTGGGGTACATTAGGACGGTGAACAGTTGAATGGCGGTGTAGAGAATCAACACTAATATAATAGTTCCTAGAGAGGGGGGCAGGTTGGAGCGCGAGGTTCGGGGATATAAAGAAACCTGTGGACGATGACAGCACATGGCTGCTTAACACTCCCATTTTCTAAAGATACATTTTCTGCACGCAGCATACTATTTCGGTCAGTGGTCGGGGGTGAGGGGTGATTGGAGCAATAACGTAAAGTTATTAAATTCATTCCTGTTTGAAGTTACTGTTGAGGGCTTAATTGCTCACCATTACGGATGCTAGCCTCGATGCGATAGTTCGACCGTCGCATCCGACGAGGTCCACTGTGTGCTCCACAGGCAGGTAGTGCAGGCACAGTGACTTGCGCGTGGATTAGTTTTGAGGCATCTAGCGCACTCTTTCGTCCCTCACCCACCTGTGCTGGGTGTAAGGACAAGGCCAAGAGGTGGGATCAGGCGCAGGTGGCTGGCGTGGCGTGAGCCTGCTCCTGTGCATGTCACCACACCTCCATGTTCAGCATTTTTTGTGGAAGCGCAGTCCAAATAACGCCTACCATGACCTGATTTAACCCGCTGCTGAACCAGGACCACTACTTTTCTAATTATATATGTGGATTCGCTATGGGTAGATAGGTGGGTTAGTACAAAATACCGTGGTAAGGGATTACTAGTGTTCGGAAGAACACTCTACTGGAGGAGTGAAAATGACCCGCTATTAGGCCTTTTCTTGTTGATGCCAATGGAGGGAATTAACGTCACCTCGGATGGACAACCTTTGAAGTGAGAAAACAATTCGATTGGTATCCAACTTCAAATAGAACGTCCGAGCAAAATCATCTAATCACAGGCCCAGACAGACAACTGCTCACTTCTACGGCACAGGTCCGAATGGATAACGCCTCTTGAAGTAGAAACCTACGGAATGAGAAACTTTGTTCCCGCGACTGTGCTTCAGACCATTCTTGTTCTTTTAAAATGATTTACAAAACATTACCTATCAACCGGATTTTTTCATTAACGACCGCATAGAAACTCCGGAATCCATACTAACTAGCTGGGCTGGTGTTACAGTGGCGTTATGCAGCCACAGAACATCTGCAAAACTCCCGCACGTATTTTCGCAAGTACCTCTTTTCGAAGTATGCTGAAATGAACTTCTGTTCGCAGAAGATTTACAAGCTTGATCCACCCAATTCCATCTACCTTGCTCTGATTTCTTCCGGTTTTGTTATACGAAATTTCGCTACCACCACGGGAACCAAAATCCCAGAATTCTGTAATACGGGCCTGATGATAATGCGGGTTAACCGCGTGAAAAATTTAGAGATTGAAAAAATAAGCAAAATTTTTTTACATAGAGCAGAATTAGGAAAATGGGATACTCGCACGGCCAGGAAATAGGACTGCTAAACGGGATCGAACAGCAGACCCTTCGAATCCGTGCCGTACGTACTGCCAACCGAGTGGTAATGGACACCCCAGCCACTTATCCGAATTCTTAACTAATAAAGCTGACTCGTTGTTCGGTCCCAAGTTCCTTCCGTTGGAATTGGAATTAAAATATCATTTGACAAAAAGTAGACAGTTGCATGACGGTACCTTTCCTAAAAAAACATGCATGCAGGCCATCTGTGTACATTGTCGTTTACTGGGAGATGGGCTTCCGCGCATATCCGCTGATTTATGCGCATACAGTTTTGGGTGGTCCTTGAATTTTCAGTTTCATGGCATGACTGCGAACGAGAAGATAAAACGTTAACCGACCAGAGCTGGCGAGAGAAAAGGAGGAGGAGAAGGATGATGAGAGGAATAAGCTTTTATTTTGAAAGCAAAGTCTCAATTTTCAGCAGAGAACGTCTTCTGTTCAGGTAGTCAGAGAGAAAATTAATAGATGAATTAGTGGGTTTGCATAAAATATGTAATTACTACAAGGACAGTTTGCATCTCCTTTCCTGAATTTCGGTCTGTTTACGCATCAGATATCGCGCCAGAGATGGTAATACGGAACTTTGATATGCCGATGTAAGACAAGAGGTATGTGGACAGCCATGGCGTCTGGGATGGAAGGACTGCAGCAATTAATTCTGGGGGAGGGGGAGGAACGATATCGTTCAGAATCCGATCAACAAATTGCATGACCGTTGTGAAGTGTCGTTGTATTATCAGATCAAATGAAAGACATAAGAACGAGGAATAGCCTGCTTTCGTTCCTGTTGTTTCTAGACATTTTAAGAAAACCACGCAATAGAGACTTAATCATTTTTATCTGGACAGTAGACGTTTGTCTGATCTTTTGGCGAGAATACTGCCGTATACTCTGTGCCATGCAAGGGAAAGGCTGTAGCAAATGCCTATTGAGTAACCAGTTGAAGGACAAGAATACTTGTAACAGAGGGGCACATAAGAAGTAGAAAACTACCTGCCCTCATTTTGGTGTTTATTCCGAGGGGAATTTTTGAAGATGGCAGCAGTTTGTTTGAGTAATTTAATGATAAATGGTAGGTAATAATCAAAATCTTACGACAAGGAACCGTATTTTAAGAAATTACATGTGAATTAGTAAGTATGACATTTGGCAATCTATGAAAAATTCTGTGAGTGGTTAGTCTAAGAGTCATGCAGAAATTTCTCGAAATGAACACCAAAAAGATACATCAGTCCCTAGAAATCGATAGAGACCTTTGTTCGTCCAAGGTTTCCCAACTACTGCCAAAGTGAAATCGACATGTTCTTTGAAGTCATCTTTCAACACCACAGGCTAAAGAATTTATTGTGCACATTTGAGAGAATTAATTTTGTCTTCCAGTGCAACCTCTTTCTATTTCCTGGGCACGGAACTTATTTTTTCTGCAGCCATTGTCTCGGAAGTGGTTTTGATAGTTACGTTATCAGGTCGTCCCTACACTGGTTCTGGGCTTACGACATGTGTACCTTTTCTGAGAGAAAACGCGGAATTTGTAAAATCGCTAAAAATAGATCAAAAGTGCACTTTCTGCGAGGAAGTCAAGTAAACTAGGAAGCCGATAGAAGCGAACAAGTTAGTTCCAGGTAGCAATTTGGAAGGAAAATACGCGATCGCTGGAACAAGAGGTTTATTTTCCTGGCATTTCGGATGCTTGCTCGAATCCATCATCAGACACAACCGCAGGAAAGGTGTTGCAGTTGTCTCTGATGATGGATTCAAACAGGAATCGGAAATGTATGGCCATTAAACTTCTTGCGCCAGCGATTGCATCTTCTCCTAAAGAAGGAAGCGTTCGATCTCCCTGCAAGATCATATGGGAGGTCCAACTCGCTTCATTAAAAGCTCCTTCTTATTAGTATACACACGATTATTCTTGTCCTAAGGTTAGAGCATTTGTTCTATCATCCATGGATAAGGTTACATAATCGATTTTCTATTTTTCTGCCCATATTTGAGAGTTCCCCGCTGGATCAAAATGTCGACGCTTCTTATAAAGTTGACATAAGCTAAAAGTGTCGAAAAGGAAATATTGAGCTCGGTTTAGGGCGGTGAATATAAAATTAACACACACCTCCGAGTAAAGCTTGTAACTTATCAGAAACTGGTAGGGTATAACTGGCTGATGACTGCTAATGAGTCAGAAATGACCATTCTAGTCTCCTTTGTCTTTGCTGGCAAGACTCATCTGCCTAATCAAAAACAGTTAAGTCAGGCAAATTGTTAATCAGTTCGACTCCAATTTCTTGGTGACTGCTCTACGTTTTCCCGCCATACTGTTCAAGTGCAAAAGAGGATTAGGAGACTGAACAAACATTCTCAAAAAGTAGTATGCTGCTTGATACCCTAAAGAAATTTATAACTTGGGGTAGAATTCAAGAACTTCACAATCAGTGTTTTGCCTGTTATTATTTCCCGCTTCAACCCGGCCAAATTTTCCTATATTATAAGAAGGACTTGACACGTGTATGCAAGGAAAAGATGGCATGGATTAAAATTATTGTTCTCCAGCGAATTGACTCTTCTTGGACAGTGGTGACAGTTCCTCATGTGGACAATCGCTTTTACAAACTCCTTATTAATCCAGGGTGGCAGGGCTTAACGTTCGGAAGTACACTGTTCTTACTTCTCATAATTATGGCCAACTTCGATCCTCCTTGCATCGCATATGATTAATCTGACAGCACAAATGCCAACGCCTTATTATTTATAATATCTGAGGAGTTTCATGATCTTCCCAGGAAACCCATTATCGCCTGGGACTGAGACAGGATTGGCTGACGATGGTACATACGTCAGGAATGACATTCTCCTCCATTGGAAATGACATTCCTCTTTTTCCTTATCTCGGTCGGCAGCATATCTTCCCATTTAGTTGCCCCATGTGGCCCTTCCCCCCTCCAGACCTCGATATTAAGATTTGGTTTAACCCGACTTTCACAGCACATTAAGCAGTTAGAAGCATCTGACTAAAAATTGACGAGAACGGGAATTATCCTCAGTGGAAGCGAGAGGAGAAGGATATAAAAATCATGGTTTTGGCTAGTCGGCCAAGCACACAAGGTCGCTATTTAAAATGTGGTCGTACAAATCAAAAAACCTATTTTATGCGCGCAAAAGAAATTCACAGTCTCCTCATAAATCGTGGCCGGTATAAATTCCCAAATAACTAATAGAGGAATGTCGCTTCCTTTTTTCAAATCCTAGCAGCTACCCATAAGGCAAAACAACTGACGGACCTAAAATGGCCTATTGACAAAAATATCAAAGTCAATCAAAGGACAGGTAATTGCTAAGGTGTTTACTAATAGCGGCTTGCAAACTGAGCAGATTGGCCGACGAGAATAACAAATAACAATTTCTGCTGAGCACGTGGACTGCCGTTGTCATAAAAAGGATGTGCTAGTCTGTTAATTACAGTCAGAAATATTGGAAGATCGGTGTTCAAGCGTCAAGAAATTTTTGAGAACTCAGAAAAAAAGAGTTGTGACTTAAACATTAAGCTAACTAAATTCGCCCTTTGTAGATGCATTTAGAGATGCCCGACTAGTTGTTCAAATTAGAACGGCTAGGCAATCGTTTGTTTTCCAAAAACTCGAGCTAGTAGCGGCGTCAGTTGAAAAAAGATACTGCTAAATACATTGGGAATTCATGTTATTTTTAGTCACGTAAAGTGAATTTTATTAGGATTTTTAAAGCTTTTATGAACAAATACACACCGCCCACACATATTCCCGCTCTGAGATGCGGGATGGAAAAATGGTGAAAATTGTTTACCATCAACTTCTTGCTAGCAGGTGCATCTGTTCCTTCTCGTGATTGCCTTTAGCCAGATATTCGGAAAGATTCGGTAGATAAACTTCAATATATCCGCGGGACGTCACCTTAGTTCACGAGTTAAGAAAATCTTCCGTCTATACATTTTGGTAATTAAGCTAAATTTGGTTTTTTCCATTGTCCCTTAAATATCCATAACAGGTGAATATGAGCACAATGGCTCTACTGCATGAAGCTTAGCATGCGTTCTTCACTTGTTAGTTTAAAAATCCCTAATGACGTTTCAATATTAATAATTATTTATTATGAGAGGGTTTGGCAGATTTGAATAATTCAGTTGACCCAATCCAAATCTGCTTAACACTCCTAATAATAAAGTGAGCCTAGTAGGCATTCTGGTGGATCCTAGATGATTGTTTAGGAAATCCTGCCTTAGCAGTCAGCTTACTGCATCCATAATGATGGATCCCACACGAGCAGTAAGTTGGGCGGGTGAATCGACTTCATGGCTCACCGTGAGCCTCGTAGCTCGATGGTAGAGCGTTGGCTGGGCAAATGCCTTCCGTGCTGTGTGGGTTCAACTGCAACCGAGGCCGCGAATTTTTTACAATGGGATCAACTAAATATTTATTATTACTGCAATTCGCTTACTTTCAGGGGTTGGATTTGTCAAAAAATAGGTGCACGCTCAGGTTTACTGAACCAGCCACAACCATGTAACAAACTCGGTCAAAATTTGTATTTGGAGTAACCTCGATCTCCATCCTAAGAGGCAGCTACCTTCTGAAAATCAAAAACAGATTACTATGGTTGCCTGAGGATAGACTTGCATAGAACTTAAATGTGTCAAACTAAGTTACATGGGAGATTATAGTGACACTTCAAGTAGGTGGAGCTCACTTTAGATATTTCGTTGAAAATAAAGCCCAAGACCTTGGGCCATACCTCAAAAACGCGATGATTTAGAAGTAGAATGCTTCGTTTGAAATCTTAAAGTTCCTATGCTACTAACTGCACCAAACGATTTATACAAGTTATTTTTCCCTGATTTATGATATTACAAGTTTGCGTGCCTCGACTCAAATAAGACTCATTAACAAAAATAGAATGGGGAAAGACTTGTTTAGATCTGCACTCGTTAATGGGAGCAGGGAAATTGCATCCAGCAATACTGCGATTAATAGTTCTAGAAATCCGGATTCCCATCTCGAAAGCGTATGTTCATCAAAATTTCCCGTCTACCGCTTAGCAGCTAGCAAGACAGAATGTTGCGTTTAGAACCAAAATTATGTTCAAGCATAAACCGAAAAGTGGATATCAAATCACTGTTTTGAAGTCATCCGCTATAATCGACCAGCCCTTCCTCAGCCAAGGCCCAAAAAACCTGAGATTATATATCTGTTCCAGCTGGTTTCTAAGGCGATCTACCGATTCACACCCAAATGACAATTATCAGAATGACTCGATCTCATGAAATAGGTGTTCACCGATTGCACTGGGTGCTAGGATGGAAGATGCGTAGTCCGACTTGCTCTCCGTTGTGTGACCGCCTATGTGGGCCCTAGACCGTAATTCTAAGATAGTAGGAAAACCCTAGATTCCAAAGTGTGATTGGATCAAATTATCGAGCTTAACGTCTACGTGATCTTATCCAGCGTTTTTTCACCCATGGTCAGGGAAGTGGTGCAAGTCGTTGTGTTGTCACCTGGATTGATCCTGATCTATGTTCTAGGATAAAATGGTGACTTTTCTTCTATATCACAATGAGACCAACTCAGATAATGTCTTTTCCATGCGATGTGGATAACCCAGATAGACTCGTTACTATTAGTAATTACCCTGATATTCTTAGTGCGTAAGGAAATTTCGGCGGGAAGCTTTGAAGTAACGGGTTGACGACAGTAAATAAACAACCAATTGTCACCAGTCTATCCATATTTTTGTCGGTGTACATTTAAACCCGGTTAAACCTGAGAAGCCACGAGAAAACCCAAAATGGTTGTTTTGAAGTAGAGAAAAATTAGTTTATTCTGCCCTGCAATTAAATGAAACCTGCAACAGTCATTTTATTTTTTTTTATTCAAGTTGACATTTGAAGCGAGTTTCGCTGTATGCGGCAAGCTTCCTTTCTGCAAGTATGTTTTCTCCGCTTCTTTTACTGGCTTGCTCGAGCTACACGTATCTTTTGCTAACTGTTTATCTATCAGTTTCTCTGAATAAAGGTCGCGAATGGTTAGTTAAAGAAAGAGCTTTTGCATGACCTACCAGTTGATAAATAAATAAGTTGTGTTTGACCCCGGGGAGTTATGTTGCTAATCCCGACTCTCCAATTTTCATTTTTCCGCATTCGACTTGGATGACTAGACAACCTGGAGCCGTAAAGTAATCCTATTTTATTACTCATTTTACTTCCGGTCAAACGAAGGAGTAGAACTTTTAATAAGACCTAATATATTTTTTCTTGTGAAATGCCCTCCTTCATCTAAGGTCTTCTCGACTTTTGTCGAATACAGGTGCGGGAGCGGTGAGAGATTGGGGCAGATTCTCTGCGAGTTTACTTTCACTATAATCCAACGCGAGTCACTGCGTTTGCCTAGAGTTTGCTGAAGCTCGTGGTGGATATTGTCGAAAACGACAATCAAAATGTCGATCTAGCAGAAGTCGTTACGATCTTCAAAAATCATGGACAAAACTAAACAAAGATTTTTTACGTGTGTCATCGAGCTAGACTTGCAGCCTCGGGCACTAGCTAGGGACGTTTGAGGGCATACGAGGATGCCCTCGAGGATACGAGGAGGTGTTGACCGATATGCAGAAAAAGTTGGTGGGGGTGACTTGGATGGCTCCATAAACAGGACACAAGAAAAGGTGAGCCCTGCCCAATTAAAATAGCTTTACCGAAATAGCGAATCGCAGTTTCAGAACTGAGGATCCACACTCACATAAACAAATTGAACAGGCATCTGGGAAAAAACGAGACTGTCCATTTATGCAACATTCCATTCATAGAGATTCTTTGACGAACTCGGCTACTGGCGCAGACGCAGAAACTTGCTGACCGAAATTTCTGACAGCCTCCTCTTCAGTGTAAGTTAGGTGGTTTCCTAGTCCAACACTGAGCAGTTTATTTCTCGCCTTCCAAGGGCCCGCAGATTTTCAGTGTGCTGACGCAGTTTTTCGCATACAGCCTCTTGAAAAGTGCACATTCCGTTGAAACTTTTGTTCGGCCAGTAAGGGAGATGATGATATGGCCGCTTCCGCAGAACTGGGAAAAAAGTAGTAAAGGCGCGTCGAGTGCGGAGATGAACGGCTATCTAGCAAAGAATTCGAGTCTATAAAAATGGGACTAAATCGCGGTTCTACTTGACATGTATCTGTGAACCCACCGAAAATTCGAAGGGGCAAGAACTTTCATTAAATTAACTATACTGGATATGCGTTATCCTGTTAGGAGTACACATCGCACGACCAAATCTATTACCTTGAAAGGATCTAGCACATTGGTAACGGACAACCATCTGCAGGGAACATTGGCCTATCGCTGGTTCCAGGGTCAAAATACGAAGGAAGAAGTACTTAGCTCAAATATGCGTCATTTCCTGGTAAGAGTGTGAACCCAAGGAGGTGTTCAAAGAGCTGATTTGTACAGTAGTTGCCGCTGGATATCAGCGAGTTGCAGACGATCTCGATAAACTTCTGTAAGCCCAGGAATTTGATCGTTCCAATGCAAATAGTATTTACCTCAAAGTTTTCGACAAAAATTGTAATGCGTATGTTTTCTGTCAGAGACAGGCAAAACACATTTTCCGGTAGAATCCTATTTCGGGTCCCAGCTCATCACGCGAAGGTCCCATCATTCTGCAATACAAGGCCGGATGAAATAAAGATTAAACAGTCTGGGCAATATAAAGGGAAGGAAATATAAATAAAAAAATAAAGTTCATAAAAGTAGAATAAACAGGCATAATAAATTAAATAACCTTATGTTAGGTAGGACTGGCTGATGACGGCTAACTAGCCAAAAGTGGCCATTTTGGTCCCCCTTTGACTTGTCGGATCCATTCCAACGTAATATTTGTCAAAAAAATCAGGGGTCCATAATAAATATGTGAAATTATGCAAATATTTAGACATGACTAAATTAAAAAGTAACTAAATAAAACTAAAATCAACTAACCAAAAACTTAAACTAAAGTAAGCTAAACTCACTTAAATAAAAATGCTCTAAAACTAAAATAAAATAGGGAACATAATAATGAATTGTAAACTATACTAAAAATTAAATTAAACATAAATAAGTTAACTAAACCAAATAAAATAAACGAAAGTTAAGTTGTTGCGCATGTGAATTAAAGGTGTGCGAGGCGCTTCGCGCCGCGAACTATACTAATCTAACTCTATAACACTGAGTTGAACCCCAGGTAAGTTTAAATATGCGACCTCCTAACCACCAACTTTTTTTTCAGGAATATCAAAAAATCCAATGAACTATAAAGTATACGTAAGTGAAAAATTTCCAAGGTTGTCACACCCAATAAACTATAAGTAACTAAGATATGTAAGTAAATTTCCGTGTTTATTTACGGTGCGCTATTTTTTGCGAAAAAATTAGATTATTAAAACAATTCCTGGTAGTCAAAGTAGGATTCCTTCCGTTTTTAAGTCACGGAGGGTTTCTCATCATCACAACATGAACTCGAGGCCTCCTGGTCTCCCACAGACACCGGCGTCTCTCGCATCAACACTGCCATAGTGTATTTCGTGTCGGAGGCGCAGATCGAATACCTGTTGAGCAAATGGAGTGGTAAAGGGTGAGAGAGCACGACTGTCGTGGTCCTTGAGGGAACGTGCAAGATTTGCTGAGAAGTTAATTGTTCGAAATCGGGACATGCCCGCAAAACTGACTAAAACTGAAGAAAAGTTGGCACAAATAGGCGTTGGAAGGACATTCTGTGAGGTAAATGACTTGTTATTAAAGGTGTTACTGGGTGCGCAATGAGAAGTAATAGTCAGCAAGGCGAAGCACGCGATGAGAGAAGTCATATACTTTGAAATTTTTGTGTTTTAATTGATAAATTGGAACCACGTTTAGGTCCAACGAGGGCCTTCGCCCAAATGATACAAAATGTTCAAAGGTCTGGAAACAGAAGTATGCATTTAGCCGTCAAAATATTTGTCTGGAGAATTGGTACTTCCCGGATTCCCTTGAATATGCTCATCTGCGCATCCTTTGATTTACAATGAGAGTAATTTGTTACATCTTGCTTTTCGGTTAATATTCAGATAGGATCGGTTTTG
>UYRU01043085.1:448-18654 GCA_900617775.1 Dibothriocephalus latus | reverse complement strand
CTGGAAAGTTGGCTGCCTATTGAGTTTTTCACAAATTTGTCAGTGAATTATAAGAAACTCCCACTAATTGATTAGGCTCATTTGCCTGACTCTTTATTTATATGTTAGTACCCCCGACCCTTGGCCCTTGGAATAAAATTTGGAATATTGTCTCCTTTATTCTAATAGCGTTTTCATATCAGGGAGCGTGAGTGCGGGAATTAATTTTAAAGATTAGGAGGCTTATATTTCAAGCCAGAATTCCTGAAAATGGCAAACACAAGCAAATTAGAAGATTTTTGAATAGCTTATGTTGGTTTTTGGGCCCCTTCTGAATCCATCGCTTAAGGTTCAGCCCTGACCTAGGGACCATAGCCTATGTCCCGACCTCTGAAATCAGGCATTTCAAATGAGCAGCGGTGTAAAATGCTCTGAAACATTTAATCTGTCCATGGTCAACCCTTTTTTCGCTTTTACAGGATGATATCGGGCTTGGAGCTGTTGTCGGATCGGCTGATTACAATGTCATGTTCGTCATCAGTATTTGCGCCCTCTTCAGTAAAGAGGTAATCACTTTTCCATTTTGAGTTAGTCGCATATCTAGTCAAAACTTGACGTTTTTTAAATAGTTCCCTTTTCATATCCTGATTTCGTCCTTTTCCGTGGAACAAAAGCTCACATTTCTACCTTTTCCAAAATTTTTTTGAGAATGTCTTTTCGTAAGAGGTTGGTTAATAACAGGGCAACAGTAGTTTAAGAAGTGCACCTCATATACCCCTAGACCCAGCATTTTGTTCTATATAAACGGTGTTTATAGGGTTTTTTGGGTGGGGAATTAGGACAGGCAGTAGAATTTACTTTTATAACCACTATATGGATTTTTATTTTATTGTTGTTGATTTATATCAGTAGATTTTGCTAATCTGTATTATCGTTTAACATATTGCGGAAAATCCGATTGTCAAAATGCAGTTTTCTTAAAATTCCTGAAAAATAGGAATGGTGGGTAGGAAGTCGTCTATTTCAACTTACTTGAGGTCTAACTTACCGTTCTGGAGTTGGATTAGTATAGTCCGCGGCGCGAAGTGCCGCGCACATCTTTAATTTACATGCGGAACAACTTATTCCCAGCGGCCGCGGGAAGCAAATTCATCTACAGTTTTCCCTTTTCCACTTGCTTCTACAAATTTACTTCAGTGCCTATCCTACCCCTATTACCACCGTTTCCGTAGGACAAAATGCTGGGACTAGGAATATATGAGGTGCACTACTTAAACTATTTTTGCCAATAACAATTTTTCCAGTGGTCGCATTTTTGCATTCAATTTTAACTGATATCAAAGGTCCGAATGCACGTCAGGAGACTGTCTGACCGACGGCTCATCAGTAGCATTGAACGAAATCTCCGCCACTTTTTTGCCTCACAGACTTGTCTTCAGAGCATGCAGTGTACTCCTGCAATGCCGTAGTTTCTTGTTAGTCCCGAGAATTCCTAGCATATCTTTCTAAACATGTATAAATCGGGTAACGAACAAACGCCACCTCTAGTGCCTCAATGTAGAAAAAGAGAGCAGACTTGCACTTTGTCGTAAAAAAAAAGTTTTGGGGCTATACACGTATCCTATAATTGTTAATGGGATTACGCACAAGTGGCAGACAAAGGAAGGATTAACTGTCAAATAAATAGGATCTGGAGTTTGGATTTCTTGGAATATGCACAAAGTGCGACAAGCCATAGACGCATTGCCACTTGGTGAATTTCGTCCATCACGAAATAAGGTTTTGCCTCTACCTAGCACGCACCTGAAACCTTGAACTATTGAAGTAAAGGCCGGCGACTACAGACGTACCCCTTGTTATCCCGGCCACGCGCCAGCCTCTGCATAATCAGGCTTTTGGACGACATGATGACTGTGGCTGAATTTGCGTGAGAACAATGGCCTCGCGAGGAGAAATTTATTACCTAACAAGAACAAAAACACCTGCGTAGATAGCGCAGGATTGGCTGCAACCTTCATGCAGCAATCAGAAATAATAAGTCACTACAGAACCCAGAGGAATCTCATGTCATCCCCGTGTAACTGATTGAAGCATATTCCCTATATAACAGCCTGCACAATGGAGCCAAGTTCGTTGTCGAAGTGCTGGGAACCTGTCGACAATGGCTTCTTAGCAGCGTCTCAAAGTTACTTCAATATCCTCTTTTGCCTTTAGCGGAAACAACCTCGCTCAGATATCGTGTATTTGCCTGTCATGTTAGCTGCTGGTTTTGTTAGCGTAGGTTAAGAGTATTGGAACTCATCCTATTTTGCTAATATTTTATTTACGGCAGCAAATGGAACCACGATGTTTGGCGTCGCTCTTGTTTTGTCAGTTATCCAATGACCACCCACTTTCGGCGCAAAGGTTTCCCTGCACTATTACCTGACACCTTTACGACTGGCTAGTATTACTGGCAAAACCTCGAAGGATTGCACCATTTTATGACCTTATTTGCCGTCATTAGTGATAATACCCCAGCCCAAGCCGGATGATCGGACCCAAGTTGATTGGCTATTGAGCATTTTGTTAGTCACATTTGCCCGCTAAGGATTCACTTTTTGTCGGCTGAGATGGGCTAGACCCAAAGGTGGGCTGGCCGTCGCTGATCGGGGCAAACATGAATGCCAAATTCAGGCCTTGATCTGTCAGGATTACCCCTATATGACCTCCTTGACCCTCTTTGGCCGTTCGTAGAACGCGAAGAGCAGTTTTGATGTCGAAAAACCGCACATATACGAGGTCTGGCTAGGAGACACTTTGAGAGTATACTTTGCACATTTCCCCGTCCATTCGTCCTCCGAAAACCCTCGATTTAATCCCATAACCCTCTTTATTGCGTGAGCATGCGTCTTGCAGAATTTTATTTGAGAGCCAAGGTCTGAGGGTTCCTCTTAATTCATGGTACACTGGCAAACCTGATGTGCAAGTATATTATGTCAGGAAGGTCCTGTTTTAAGTCTATTGGTCAATAAAAAGACATTTTCTTCTAATTGATTTTAATTGTAGTAGTTTATGCGGTAGAATCCTACTTTGGGTCCCAGATCAGCATGCGAAAGCCCCATCCCTCCGTAATGCAGGACCGAGTGTAATAAAGAGTATCTAGTCTGGACAATACAGATAAAAGGTAAGATAAATAAAAAACTAAAGTTTATTAAAGTAGAAAAACAAGTGTAATTATTTAAATAATCTAATGTTTGTCAAAAAGCGGACCATAATTAAAATCTGCAATGATCCAAATATTGGGAGATAACTAAATTAAAAATAACTAATTAAAAGTGAAACCAACTAAAATACCAACCAACTAAAAAACGTAAACTAAAGTAAGCTAAATGCACTTAGCCAAAAAATAATGTAAAACTAAAATAAAAAGAGTAAACAAGACGATGAACTGAAAACTAGACCGGAAACTGAAGTTAAATATAAATAATTTGAATAAACCAAATTAAAGTAGTTGGGCATATTAATTGAAGGTGTGCGCGGCACATCGCGCCGCGAACTATTCTAACCTAATTCCAGAACGGTAAGTTGGACCTCATGCAAGTCGAAGTAGACGACCTCCTAACCACCAGATGATTTTTCAGGAATATCAAAAGAAACCAATAAAATAAAAAGTAAAAGTCCAAATTTGTCAAACCCAATAAAATATAGGTAAGTAAGAAAAGTAAGAAAATTTCTTTGTTGATTTATGGCGCGCTATTATGTTGCAACAACTTTAGATTATTTAAACAATTTCTGTGGCTCAAAGTAAGATTCCACCTTTTACGCCAGACAGATAACAATCACCTCTCCACTATCATGCGATCTAACTGCGTTTCCTTTTTGCTTGTGACCCGCAACGCATGTTTTCTAGCGCAGGGAGCACCCCTACTATCTATAATCCAGCATGTTTGCTAGCTTACTGACTCCGTTTTTTTCAGTTTATTTGGATTTCTGAACTCAGTTCGGTCTGCCAGTCGATGATTTTTAGTACCTTCAATAAGGGCCTTATCGGCAAATGAAAAATTTAGTTAATCCTCGGAAAGTTGAGTAATTTACTGGTGTGAACGTGCACTCTCTTTTTCCCCTAGCAATAGTATGCCGGGTATTTTCCCTAGCCGTCATTAGTAAAAAGCCAAATTTACTTGCTTCTTCATATTGAGTTTAGAATTTTGATATATTACTTCACTCAGAGCATTTCTTGTCTTATCGTCGAAATGCTGCTAGAAATGTGTGCATAACCAAAACGTTTGACGATTTGAACAAGCGACCTGATTTTTCCGTGACTCTGCCATCAATGGGAGTATCATATTAAGTAAATTTCAGGGTCATTTTTAACCATTTTATTTTTTATCAATTCCTTGCTACGATATGACACATTACATGGAACTTTATCAACGCGTGTTTTAATTGAATATTCTAAATCAAGCCTATCTGTGGTAATTTTCGCCTGCAAATGAAGGGTAATAGATTGTGTTTTCATACGTCGTGACTCACAAACCAAACCCGGAATACATTAGTGCGAGAAGGGCGTTTTTTGGACAAGTATTTAAGCCCTAACGTGATTTTTACCCACTAGACTGGCAGACTGGGCCATTCATCCCCTGTTGGTTTGCACCTTCAGGAAACTTGGCATATTTATTTCCTTGAGCGCGTATTTTTACTGTATTTTTGTTTACCGTTGGATGATTAAAAGAGTGCACTTTGAATGGTCAAAGCACGAACATTGAGAATTGCAGAAAGTAAATGTATTTAAGAATTGAGGCGAATAGTCGTATTCCCGGTTTATGTGTAAGTTAAGAAGGAGAAGGTCGTTCGTTCGTCGGAATCATATCTGAGTTTCCAAACTCTTACAGGAGTCCATTGTCAGAGCCAAAAGTGGCAACAAAATAAATAAAAGATATGGGGGTAGGAGCCGATCAAGCATCAGTAACGCCAGTCCGGCGGTGACTGCATAGCGCTCTGTATGCCGGCAATAATTAAATATATCGAATGACTGAGTATTAATCTGAAGCCTAAGCTTCATTCAATTCGCAGCTTCTCTCGCTTCTGACGTGGACGATTATATTAATGGCTGCGAAATTAAACTCGTAACGCGTTTCGAGGTATGCGCAGCCACTTACGATGATCCGTCATCCTGTCTCACAGCCAGCTTTTGTTCGTGTGTGTTCGATCCAAGCATGCGAAGTCTGTCCTGTGTATTTACAACGGTAGTTTCCGCATGAAATGCGATACACTGCATCCGCTTGCTGGCCAGGATTGAATCGGTCCTTTATTTTCGGGACCCTACTGAGGATGCAAGCTTTTGGGCCAGTGCGCATTTTCTAAACCTGGTACCGCAGCAATGCGCTCGGTCGCCTATAACACTTACTTGCTGTCTGACATCGCATGCCATACCATAAGTGCTGTCTCTGATACAGTCCTCTGGGGGCGTGCACGTAGACATCGGCATAAGAACATAAGAAGCCGTTCTGCCTGAATTGGTCGCGGAAATAATGGAATTCTCGTGGTTTTTTTTCCGGATTGTTGCGGAAAGTCTGGATTCGTTTGAACAGCGTTTTCACACACGTACGAATTGGGTCATGGTTTAACTTCGCCACTACGAAGCAAGAAAAGCCACAAATTGATTGAAGTCTAGGCTTCCAATGAGAACTCCGTCTATCGATTTATCGATCGGACGTTGGCATATAGAGTTCTGCGCAGTCACCTCCGAACTGGCTTTGCTGAGGTTTGATTGGCCACTACCCCTACGCCTGTTGCTTATTTTTTGCCGCCTTTATCTCTGACAATATACTTCTAAGGGAGTTCATAAACTTAAAAAAATAAAAACACGGCTCCGTCGAACGAACAGCTTTCTCTCTTTTTACATTTATTTTGCAGAATCACCATCGAGACTAAAACTGGCGTTCGGACTACTACCAAGAAACTATAAATAAAATCACAATGTTTGAATTATTTTCCATCTTAAACCAGCTGTGTGTCGATAAATTTACGTTACGTAAGCTCCTAGGATTAAAAATAAATAGTGTGGTTTGTTTTATTATTTCATAGTTATTGGAAGCAATTATCAGTGTGTTAACCAATACCTTCATCTCGCGACATGCGCAAAGCGGGTTATTGTGTTCTTAAAAGAAAAATCAAGTTCACTTTATTTATTTAGATTTGCCTTGTGTATATTTTTTAATGTCACTCTGAATTTCGTTGCTAGCGGTCTAGGGGAACAATTTTGGCGGCGCTGTACTCATTTATCATGTTTCCTTGCACACATCTCTCTGCTTGCCCAATATAAGGTCCTAAAGCCCCCATTACAACGATTCCCGTTTTACACAATCCTGGGGTTAGTGGTCGCTAAGTGAGCTAACGTAACCTACCGTTGACCTGTTGCATCACACTAGCCTGCTAAGATTTGCAGTTTGAATCGGGCATTTGGCCATCAGGCAGTATCGGTGCGCATTACACCTACTTAACGTTCATTACTTCTAATCACAGCGGACAGATCATTTGGCCACCGCCAAACTGGTGGATCGTCAAACTCAATCATCTAATGGATTGGAGTTCAATCTTCATGTCTTTCGGGTTTGAAGTTGCAGTATGGTCGGCAACGAAATCGAAAGGCTTTAGCCGTAAACATCTCAGTAGGCATGTTCGCCGTGGCAGTGACCTGCTTTTTTCGCCATGCGACCGCTCACGAGGTCTCTAGAGATCACGAAAGAATTGCGCCCTGTTCTATAATAACACTATCTCCATGAGCGCGATCTTAAAATGAACCTCTTCCGTAAATATACGAAAATGGATTATCGAGTAACTATTGCAACTAAATGGCGGGATCAATACTATCTAGGGGATGAATATTAAACACTAGGGGGAACTACAGTGACCATTCCTTAATTAACATTATTTTTCAAAATGTGAGGGTTTATAAAATACACGTATTCTGTTAGAAGTCTTTATCGGCCACTTTTATGTCGTCTTAATGCGACCATTTTTTTTGTTCATTAAGGTCATCTACCTTAACTGGTGGCCATTGGTGCGTGACTGTTCCTTCTACCTCCTGTCCATTATCCTGCTGGCCGCCGTTATCGCCGATGAAAAGGTCTACTGGTAAATTGATGATTTTTTGACCTGAGTGTTTCAATCGGCGGCGTACTCTTATAATCTTGATATCAGCGACAATTGTGAGACAGTATGTAACGGGCTTAAATCTTTTGGGTCCCTATATGAAGCGTCTTACTCTTTGAAGCCAGCTTCAGGTAGGAAAGATCTTAGAATCTCGTGAAAAAATATTGGACGGAAGTTAAATTTAGCTCCTCAGAATTGTCCAACTAATCTAATGTCTGCCCCCAGTGTTTGGCTTGCCGTAAAGAAAACGATAAATATAACCAATTTACTTGCAATCTAGTTTATCTTTCGGTTTAGTTTCAGTTTTTTAGTTTATTATTTAGTTTTATTAGTTTTATTTTAAGTTTTGACTTCTTTTTAGTTTGATTAGTTTGATTTATTTTAGTTTTTATTTTTGAGTTAGTTTAGATAGGTTTTATTTCAGTTCTATAATCATCAACCACATGCGGTTGCTTTCCGAGTTAAAATCTTTACCAGGTTACTTTACTTCAGTTTTGTTACTTTGGTTTATTTAACATATTGATATTTTAGTTCAGTTTTTAATTCATTATCATACATTATTAGTTTTATTTTAGTTTAAGATGAGTTTAATTAGTTCAGCTAACTTTAGTTTACCTTTCTTTAGTTAGTTAATTTAAGTTTCAGTTTATTTTGCAGTTTAGTTTTAGATTTATTAGTGACATGTGGTTTTCATTTTATCTTTTACTCCACTTTACTTTAATCTCGAAACTTAGTAGTTCCTTGCGTTGTTCCGCAAATTTGAGCAGTTCCCTATATTTGCGCAGTTGCATGTTTTATTAATGAGGCGCTTTTGTGTTGCCAAACATTAGCTTTTTAAATATTTATTCCTATTTTTATACGTTGTACCTTTCTATTTACATTTTATTTCCTCTGTAATGTCAAAATTGTGCAATCTTTATTACCACTAGTCCCGTACTACACAAGGATGGGGCTTTAGCGTGCTGCTTGTGGACCTAAATTTAATTTTCACCAAATATTGGCTTTAAATCTGCTCTGCAACCAGCTGGTGTGTCAGTCATTTACATTATGCCAGTTGGAGTATTTTTGAGAACACATATTACTTGATAGTGGATTGGACATTGGATGTGCCTTCTTAAGACCCGAATTCTGACAATTTTCTTCAGAAGCTCATTACGGCTGACGAATGTTCTTCTGTCTAACTGACAACAGCCACACCTTCCGAGCGTCCATTGACAAGTGTCAGCCTGAAATATGGAAGGAGGTATCTGGTACGAGGGAACAGGCTGCCACTTCTGTGGTAAATGTAACAGAACTTACCGTCCTATTGTTCAAGGCTTATGCGGCTGCCGTATGCATAAGATGTGGGGCGTTTTTGTGAGAGAGTTGAGGATGCGAATTAAATTACCCACGAATGAAGCTCTTATAAACTATGGCGCTTAAAATAAATGTGCACCTTACAGGGAAATCCAAGTGACAGTTTCGACTTCATGGTATTAAGGACCATCGACAATCCCCCTTGGCGACTATCTTTTTCTCTCTGCCCTATTAGTTAGTGTGCTTGCTCGAACCGTTGTCTGCTTTAAATCCATCTGTACGCTGGCTTCTAAATGACTTCTGGAAATTGTTGTTTTATACTCTCCTAAAACATTACAGTTAAACTTCTTTGAAATTTGACTGTAAGTAGTTTTCAAAGGTTTCAAAAATCATGACTGTCCTTAGACTACTAAGGGATAAATGACCTTGCACAGTTGTTTACGCAGACGTGGTGTTTACCACTCTAGGTGTAGGCGACTTCCAGGTGGCAGCACACCGTGTGAACTGCATTTTGTCTGCCTGCACGCCAATACGCGGCTTTTTATCCGGCAAGAAGGGAGAAAAATCTCATCAGTTTTGATTTCATCGCGCACCTTACCTGCTTATCGTGATTGTCCTACCCGATATTTCATTTTTCTCACCCGCCCTACTGTTTCTACTCAACCTTACAGTTCAGTCAGTCTTCCTCCTCATCTTTCGCTCCGGTAAAAGCTAAAAGGTAAATGAGCAGACCGACCTCGGCTCAGGCGATTGCTGCCGCTACTGCCACGCCGGTTCAGTTTGCCATTGGTGTCGTGACTAACGCCTCCCCCTCCTCCTCTCCTCCCCAGCTGGGCGTGCCATCCATTAAGGTGGGTGGATTGTCATCATACTTTAGAGAGAGAGAGAGGACAGTGGGAGAGGTGGTTAGACTAGAAGGCGGGTTTGCTACTGGTCTGTCGGTGATTTTGCGTGACTGCTGCTGCTACTGCTACTGCTGCTGCTGCTGCTAATGTTTTGATCGATAATTTCACCGGCTGTCTAGAAAAAAGCCTCTAATGGTTAGGAAGCTTACATGTAGACGGATCCCTCTAAACCACGGTTATCTGTCCTTTGTTGACTTTTGTTCCTGGAACTTTAAGGCACTTGTGAACGCCCTCAAACACGGAATTTAGGTTAGACCGCCAATGGAGCGACCACTATTAAGTCAACTGTTTTTAGCTGGCTGTATAGTGTCGTCAAAGCAATTTACGCGTCCATTTTCCGTCTCAGAAGTCCGCACCCGTGTTTTGAAGGATTCTTCATCTGGAGCCGTGCTCCTGCACTTTTTAAACCCGACTTAGGTTTGTGTTCCGACGCAGGAAACAGACAATAATGCCTTAATCTGCTTGAGACAAGTTTGAGATTAAGGCAATGGAGTGAGACTATTAATATCCACTGACTCGTCACTCCTCGAGGCGAACACTGTTTTGGATAAATAATGCTTATTTAAATTGTTTCAAACTTGCAAAAATGCCCATCAGAGAATTCAGAATAGCAGTGGGCGAGCATACGGAAACTTTCAATAAATTATAATCACGCTATTATATTTTCATGGGAAAGGGGTTAAAGGGAAACATGCGGTCAAGGATGTTCGTCATTTCAGGTGAATGAGCCGTGACCAAGGTCCTGTTGGAATTTATAACTTAACACTTTTTAGGTAGTCATTAACCATCTTCGAAGATTTTTGGTTTTAAAGTTCACAATAAACGCGCTACGTGTAGATACTTCCACTTTTGCGCATGCTAGTGCATAAGTTAAATCCAATACCTTTCACTTAGCATCACGCTTTCTGCATTCTGCCGGTAGACGTGGATAATGCCAGCTAACTTTGCCCACCGGCGTTTGCTGGTAGTTTCGGTCGAGATTCTGGTATTAAATGGCCCGAACACTCATCAAGAACCCGTTCAGTGTACGGATAAATTTGACAGTTTCTGTTGCCTATACCTAAGGCATGAGGTGCTAATTCATGGAGTGTCAATCGAAATTTTGAAGAAGGTTTTCTTCTTACATAGCTTTCTGATTGTAATAATAATCATAGTGGAGCATAATTCACGTAAACAGTAAATTGTCTACCTCATGAAATGTCAGCCGAAATTCTCAAATGTGTTTTCGATTCAAACATATTAATCAAGCATAAAAAGTCGTATTGGCAAACAATTGTTTTCAGTCATTTTCTTCAGGCCAGTACGATGACATGGAGAATAAAACCCATCAGTTATGTGCAGTGGTTATATGGTCCTCAGAGTAGGGTGGGGGCGGGTGGGGGATAATTATACATCCATAGGAAAATTTTGTGAGAACTTTATGACTTCTACCTCACACTGTAGGGAAATATTTAATTATCCTAAGCCAGAATGTATACAGCATGTATTTTGGAGACTTTGAATTTAAGTGTATCAGCGGGCAGGGTTAAAATTACTCGGCAATTAAGAAACTTTTTAAATAGGAAGATGCACTTTCTTCAAGTATAAAATTTGAAGGTGTAATTTACTACCAAACAAGTACGAGATATAATATTTTTGTGTATTTTTTCTATCAGATATATTTGCATTTAGTAGAGCAGTGAAAATGAAAGGGAAAAGGCATACATAAACTTTTTATTGGTGATCAAGAAGAAGCTTGTTCAAATGCCGGAATTCTGCGTTAACACAAATATATGTAGGTTAAGTCGCATATTAATCAATATTACAGCCGTATTTAATTAGTATGTTCGAATCGAAAGCACATTCCAGAATTTCGGCTGACATTTCACGAGATAACCAATTTATTGTCAGTTCAGAATCCTGGCTTTTAAACAAGACTACCTGGCTGCTTGTAGAAATTGCACTGCAAAAATGAGTACTTAGGCAGTATGCACCTTCCTAATTTAATTAAGATGCCTTTATAATTGCAGTTATATTTTATAGAAAACATACACATAAGTAATCTTTCGTGAACTCACTTCTTGGCGGATTACGTTGATTCCAAGCTTTACAATTTTAAGTAGCTTACGAAAGCCTTTGTCAGTTGTTATATCAATCCCGTTTAAAGAAAATCACACAGTCCTCTCCGCTGTCAAGAGAACGTTACAGTGTGTTCATAAAAGTTTACAATAAATGTGAACAATAATGGATACTTTCTGAGCAGCAATAATAAACAGACAGAGGCGATGTTCTATGAATAGACACTACATGGCCCTCAAAACTATTGTTATAGAATTATTTTTTTAAGCCAAAGCCATCCTGTTTTCAATTAAAAATTCCCAGAGGAAGTGATTTGCAGTGAAATTATTGCAATAAAGAATACTTTCGTACACGCCTTCTATAAAATACTTTTCCATTACAAAAGGCGTCGAAGCTCCTTCAAAAAGCATACTACTCAAGTAGGCATATTTATAGAGTAGTGTCTATGGGCAGATAGCAGCAAACTCCTTCAAAAGCTGACATCCTGACATAAATGATATATATTTGGATTATGCTGCTCGATATTTTCTTTACCAATCCTGCCTAGGTAATCTTCTCAAAACAAAACACAATTCACAATTTCTGATTAACTTTGCAGGCGTGTTTGCCTTTCTGCATTTTGATGGCTTCATCTGCCATGGAAATGAACTCGCTGCACCTTCTAATATACTGCCCGCGTTCATTTTTATTCTCTGCGCGCCTTCTTCGTGTTTATTCACTTGTGAGATCATTCTCCAACTTTATTTCACACCTTTTCCGAAAAATCAGTGGTTTTAAGACGCTCCACAGACTGCCGCAACCTCTGCCTCTGGCCTAAAAAACTAACGATTGTGTATGAATTCAGCTGAATGTTACAATACGCTATCTGGGTTTCTAGCGCTCTTCAAAATAATAGTAACTTTCCACTCAGGTGCCACATCTCCGTTCGTCGTCTGCTTTTATGTCTACCTTTATGAAATAATGCTATTTAACTCTTTAGGCGTCGTTTTTGCCCCTGCTAGAGCATTTCTTTCTAGGGCTGACTAGATGTTAGCACCTGGACGTGTGTTCTTGTCCAAAATAAAAAATATTTTACTGCCAAACGTTAATCGGATACTCTGGATCAGATACCCATGCTGGAAAATACAGAATCCTACTTTTCTTTTTCAGTGAATGGCTCATGCACTCTCGATTTTATCCAAACACGGTGACACCAGTTGAAGGCTAATGCTTTTTTAATGCATTTGGGGACTTATTGTCACGAAACAACGTCTCTCGAAAGGCGTAAACAGTCACAAAGATATTTACCTACAATAGGTGCCCCAGTTCGTGAAATTCAACAAGTTTTTCAAGAAAAATCCTGTTACGCAAAAGCATCCCAAGTCTTACAGCAGTAAAAGAACGATCCTTATTAAAAAGAAGACATATATCGTTTTCTTACGCAATACTTATTCTTTTAGAAATACTAGGCGTTTTAGAAAAAACTGAAAATTCCGAAAAAGTGAAAAATCAGTGCTTCTAAGTAAAACGAAGTCTTCACTGTAGAGAAAGCCTGTTCATGCGAGTGAATAAGACAGCACTTGTAAATTAAGTTCGAAAAATTAGCCTTTTTGATATTTTTGGATCCGCATGCTCCCATATTATGCGCAGCCTAAAGTACGGCTCTTAGCAAACAACCTGAAATTCGAGTATGTATTCCAGCATGATTTTACGATAATTTTCAGTTGCTTTTTTCACTTTATGTATTGATTGAGATAGCTTTGACTAAGGCAACCAGCTTTTCACTTGACTTTGCCGGTTAAGGCGTCGCAGGAGTAAGATATTTCGAAAGCTCTCATGTTGCCATGCTGGTTCGTTACTTGAAAAGTTCAAACAAAATTGTCAGTTGAAGTCGTAAACGCCTCATTTTGTGTACATTAAGAGACAGTTCTTTTCGTCATATTTCTTAGCAATTATTTTTGCTGTTCGATTGTTCTTGAAATAGTGGTAAACACTTTAAGATATGCGGTGTTTTTGTCCATTTTCCATAAACAAGGATTCTGTCCTACGTGTTTCTCAAACCCTTCAAACTAAGATATTTCTTAAAAGTATTTACCTAAATAGTGCTTCTTGGACATTCTTTCTTATGAATATGCGTGCTTCGCCAATCTAGTGGAGGAACAATACGGTTCTAATTTGCCCAGGAGCTCACAACGTGAATCCGCCAGACCGTCACATAGTGCGTTTGGGTTATGGTTTTAGAATCACCCTAACTTTTCAACTCACTATCGTGAAAACTGAACGTCCACAATAAAGGTCATAAACTGATATGCCTATGACGAGTAACCGCCTGAAAACACGCTTTCGTCAGATATTTCGACATCAAATATCTGCGTACTTTACCTTTTTCGAAGGCTAAGGTGAAAACGGGGAACCCTGATTGTTTTTTGACTTCTCCGAAAATAAGGGATAAACCTTTTGCCTAAAAGGAAGGAACACACTTTTCTTTGTATACTGGAGCAGTTTGAAGGACATCTTTTTTACTTGAAGACCACGTTCTAAGATTGGAGATGCACAACAGAGTGCCAGAAACTGCAGAAACTGAAGGTCTTAGGCCCATTACGTTTCAACCTTCCGTATTCGCTCATACTTAACTGTTGATTGAACATTTTTAGATATCGTTTGCCTAGGGCTTTACAGAGAAAATTGACGGCAGGTCGTGGGTGTTCATACATATATATGCTTTGATAAGCGGAGTAGTCTTCATTCCGAGATGATCTAATGATAAGAAAGAAGGTCTTCGTTAATGGAAGAGGGGAGGATAAAAATGTCATGGTTATTGTTAGGGGTTAAGGGGGGTTTTGAAAGCCAGGTAAGCGTTCACGTGTCGGGGTTAGCTGCATAAGTTCATTTACATTCGGCCGAGTATTGACAAGCGAGTCAGTGAGCCGTGCACGCAGGCCTTCGTAAATTGAATCAAGATCGACGTGGTCGTTAATACTTGTCGGGCTGGAAGTGCACCGATGCTGCATACCCCGACACATGAACCCCTATCTGAATTTCAGAACCCCCATTCACCCCTAACAATAAGCGTGACATGTTTATCATCCACTCTTCCATTAAAGTCTGTCCGCCTGACTCTCCACCCCCTGCCTCCCCCCAACAAACGCGCTAGGTGGACAATCCGACGCCTCACTTTTCACTTTTTCTGACAACGGGCTAGTGATACCTGCTTGAAAATACACGAGTACAATTCAATTATCCGAAGTATTTTCGATTCATATATATGTATATGCTTGTTTGCGGTTCTTAATTTCGGTGTGGTAAAACAAAACTTACAGCTGCACAAGTCCATTATTTTATTCTATGGCATGAAAAATACCAGGTTTGCAAAACGTAATTTTCTAAACTGAATGCATTCTTCTCTTCCGGATAACAATGCAATTCCCCAAACTTGCGTTTACCTAATTTTCATGAAGGCAAATTTTCCGTTCTCTTAAAATATATAGTTAAATCTTTTCTGGTTTAGTTTAATTTTCTTTTAAAGCACAACATGCTTAAGCATGACGTTTTGATCCGCAGCGTTTACTAGCGTAGGAAATTCCTTGGGTATCAATAAACGTTGGATTTAGTCTAATTCCGCCCTATTTGCTCCCATTGTACTGAGGTTGACAGCACTCTTTTCGGCAAAAGTAGCTTATGTAGTTCCCTAATATACCCCTAATCCTAGCATTTTCTCCTACGAAAACTGTGGTTTTAGGGTTTTTGGAGGCGGCGAAATGGGATAAGCAGAGAAGGCAATTTTTAAAAGTAAGTTTAAAGTGACAAAATGCAGTTGAAGTTGTTTCCCGCGGCCGCTGGGAGTAAGTTGTTCCGCATCTAAATTGAAGGTGTGCGCGGCGCTTCGCGCGGCGGACTTCACTAATCTAACTCCGGAACGGTAAGTTAGACCCCAGATAAGTTGAACTAGATGACCTCCTAACCACTTCAAGAAACCTGCAGTGGGATAGTCGGGTTTTCCCGCAATACGTTGAGCGATGATACAGATTAGGAAAATCTATAGATATAAATTAACAACACTTCTGAATACAATAAAATTTAAATGCCTATTGCAGTTATTAAAGTATATTCCACTGCGTGTCCTAATTCATTACCCATAAGACCCTATAACCACCGTTTTCGTAGGACAACATGCTGGGACTAGGGATAAATGAGGGGGACTACATAAGCTGCTGTTGCCCTCTTTTCTAGTAAACAGAATTTTGCACCGCAAGTTAACTCAATGAACAAAATAAACAACCTCCAATGTGTGTTAAATCCCCACTCAGATTTTCATGTTCACACTTCATGAGTTAGGCAATCTACTGTAAGTCATAAACACTCAGAGCACTAAGTAGATAGTACAGGCGAGATTTTTGTTTAAATTGAATACAAATATACGGCATACTAAATACGACCTACATATTGCCACCAGTTTGTACATTCTGTGTCCTTAAAGTCCTTAAATTGTATTGCTGCCCAAATGGTTGTACATCAAACGTCCTGTTTTTAACATTTTGGGACAGAAGGACGGAGGCGTTCTAAAACATGTTTCGCGTTTGTCGATGGGCAGTGTCGTTGATTCTCCACTTGCCTAGATTCACCCATCACAAGGTGTGTGGTACTTTCTCTCTCCTCTCTGTCACAAGCCCTCAGTAAATTTATCGAAAATTAAGAATTAGAGTGAAGTCGATGAGAAAATGGAAATGAATAATAAGCTCTCAGTAAGGATGACTTCTGTGGCCGCCTGAACAAGATACGGGAATAAGAACCACCCCGCCGACGTAAAACAGGTAGCTTCGTGTTACATTAAAATAAGGGTAAATATTCCCATATATAACCCTAACGCTAGCTCTAACATTAAACGGTAACCTTAATCCCAACCGTAGCCATAACCTTGAACTAAACCCTACAGGAGGGGTCGGGAACGTATAGCTCGCGAGCCAGGTGTGACTCTTTTGATGATTGCATCTGGCTCTCCCAGATAAAATTGTGATAAGAAACTTCGCATTCTGTGATTTTGGTTCCTCCAATGGCCAAATCCAGAGGCATATTATACTCACATTTAATTGAACTCAATCTTAAAATATATTATATGGCTCTCACGGAAATATATTATCAAATATTTGCTTTCTTGGCTCTCTGAGTCAAAAAGGTTGCCGACCTTTGTCCTATAGTTACCAGTAGTCCAAACCTCAACTCATAACATAATCCTGACCGTGCCTCCAGCCCTCGCCTTGACACTAACGTTCAACCTAATCCTACACTTAATCCTCACCCTCACCTTAATCCCAAACCTAATTTTCCCGGAAGTTGGCGTAAAGCCGCAGGTATTGTGGGTGGTTCCGCTCCTGTTCCTGTTTAGACGGCTACATAATTCATCCATACCAAATTCTATTTCAACAGTCATTCCATTCGCAAAACTGACAAATAAACTTCCTCTCACAGAAGAAGTACGGAAAAGTAGGTACTTAATTTATGCGAGGGAACCAAAATAGAAAGTTTGTTAGAAATCGTAATGAGTAATACCTCATGGGCAACGTAGGGAGGATTCAGAAGAAGAGTACAGGTTATACAATGAAAGAGACAAATTACTAAATATTTGGCAGCACGTATAAATTCACGCGGGCAATAATTGTCGCCATATCCCGAGTCCTTTTTAAGAATAGCCTTCTTGCCTAACATATAAATCTTCGGACTAGAAGTTGTGACGCGCTGGGTGCTCTTCTGGTTTTATGTTCTTTACGTTCTTCTCGTATTGTGTCACTTCTGATCGGTAAGAAAAAGTATACTCTCTGAGGAGTTTGAACTCGGCGCATTTGCAGAAGGAATGTCCTTCGACATTCAGTGTACATGAAAGCTGACCGTGGCCTAACCAATTCAAAATCCTTTGTTAGATGCGACTCGGCACATTGCGCGTAGAGTTTGTCAATAGGCCTGCATTCCAATAAGATAGTTGTCTAGCTTAAGCTAGGTGAAAATAGTTGATTCCAAAGCCATTCTCTCCAAGATTTGGGACTACTTGGTTATTGATTAGGTCGTTTGTAGGAACTGCCCTGTGTAGCCTCTGATCGAGCGAGCTTCCATTTTCGTGCATTTCCTTATAATTGTCCTATTTTTTACTGTAAAAAACGCCTTAGACAGTCTACATTCTCTTCATTTTGAGAAAGGTACCTCAGAAGATAGAAGACGGAGAATCTCCAGACTTAAAGTCCATGCATCGCTTCATGCCTCAGAAAATAAGAATTTTTACCGAAAAAACACACTGCAGACCGGGCCCTCTTACGCTATTGCTGACTGCAGTGCTTTCTCTATTTCCGGGCAGGAGTCCCGGGGAACATGGTGTCGGCGAATACCCTCAGCAGAAACAAAACAAATATTATTTAAGCGTATAGGGAAGAGAAATTTCCATCGAGATTTAAGTCTGAACCCACTGTGTCTCTCTTGACTTTCCTTAGAGCCCTTATTACTAACGACTTGCTTCTCAATGGTCGGAGTAATATTGTCAGTTGTCGCAACTGACTTACACCAGACCCTTTCATCCTCAAATTCAATAAAGGTTCAACGTTGTCGACACTTACCCTAAAGTAACACATTCCAACTAATTAGGCGCGCACCGAAGCCTACATACTGGTTTATTATCACACAATATGAGGTAGCAGTCTACTCATACAGCATTCCCTCGTAGAAGCATGAACTGATTTTCCCAAAAAACATCTGCAAATGGGTTCCCTAGGGATCTTGTGAGTTTTATTGAAAATTGATGTACGAAGTTCAACATCCCCTAATCTTACATAACACTGCTCTCTGCCTGTCTCTGATGATGAATCCGTA
>UYRU01043078.1:0-12426 GCA_900617775.1 Dibothriocephalus latus | reverse complement strand
AGTGTTAGGTTAAGTGTTACGGTTAGGACGTGTTTTAACGTTGGGGCACGGATACCCGTGTGTTATGACGAAAAGGTACCGGACAAATTTGAATATAACGCGGACCAGGAGCGCTATATTACCAGATAGGTGATCTTTTTTTTCTTTCGGCATTCTGACTTTTAAACACATATAAAGAAATATTTAGAAGAGGAGGCAAATGTTTTTTCAAAAATGCAGTTTAAGAAGGAAAGGGCTTCAGTCACCCAACAATATAACCTGAAAAGAGGCCAAGACAGCAACTAACTAGTCTAAGATATTCATAAACCGGTGCGGCCAAACCACTATATTTAAACTGCGCGAAAGCAAACCCTTTATGGTTTAATGGAATAGAAACAACGATTAAACTTAGATAACAGGAGTCAGTCCAACAAAATGCATGACTTTGGATTTACTCGAACTGAAAATTTGTCCAGGGTAGTGTTTTGTCAGGTCCCAACTATGGGCCTAAGTCGGTTACCCTGACGAATTCTCAACCTTTAATGTGGAAAAATAACGCCAGTTCGCTTTTTGATGGCCCTCAGCCGGAAAACCGGGTGTCAAGCAGCTCGTAGCTACGCATTTTCTCTCTCCTGAAAATTTGGATCTCATCGTACTTGAGGGTGTCATCGGCTATTGTGGAATAAGATCCGATTTCGTAACTGGTGTCATCCCTCTGCAGTGCATTTGCTTGACTGGCAAATCTCACCAGAATCGATCTCCTGGCTTCGATATTGCGTCAGATATGGCTAAGTACTTCGGATGGTTCCTGTTATGTCCGTTAGTATCTCAACCGCAGTCATTGATGTCTGACAGTCTTTTGAGGTCTCTATACCACCTTTACCATGGCGTGGTAATAAGTTTGGGAGCTTGCAAGGTGCGCGCCAAAATCTAGGGTCGAAGCGATGTATTATTTCATCCCATTTGTGCATCTACTGGTTGACAAATGTACACCGGTAACCTTTCTAGTTATTTCAGTTTGGTAACTTATTTTATGATTTGCTGAATTGCGGCAAACAAGGACATGGCATAAAATTGACTGGTCTTGTTTGTTCCCCTTTATATGAACTTGTAGGGACTAAGGTGCCCTTCGAAGATCAGCACCTTAACTCGTTTGATGGCGATTAACATGCTATCAAAACATAGCGCCCAGAATTTCGATCGATAGGTCATTAATTTCAGCTGTTGCAGGATCACGTGCTTTATGGACATATAACATTTTGAACGCAGAGGAATACCTTTCACATGGTGGTGGAATGCTTCACGATCATGAATGGCATCTTGAAACACGATATGGGATTTTGTGGACTATAGGCGTGCTCCTTAAGTTAGTTTAGCATGAGTTAGAAGCTGCTTGACTCATGGTTTTCCGGTTCGCATTGCGTCCTGGTTTTCCATGGTCAGGGCTGAGACTTTGTCTGCACAGAGAAAATTGCGATATAAGGAGCACGTGGACTAGTACTGCTCCAGGGGCTGTAACAAAAAATCAGGCCACAGCCAAAGTTGGTGATGAAATAGATGAAATTAAGGACTTAAGTGCCGGCGATTCAAAAAGTATCACATTGGCAAATTCAAAGCGGATGATGTAGATAGGTATGCGATAGCCCATCAACTACATTTATAAATACTGCAACATTGCTGCGTGCATAACCATCATCTGTTTTGCTATCTGATTATGGGCTTTATTGTAAATTATAATAATCAGGCGGATGCAATTCCTCATACACAGAAAAAAGCGCCTACGTTAGTCTTTTACAACTCACTTTTTGCTTGTATCCATAATAAATTATTTCAAATGAAACCAGTTAAACTTTAAAATTACACTCGGCAAAAATCTGTTTTTCGCAATTTGTCCTTGAGTCTGTACAATTGCGTCGATAATAAAAAAATAGGAGAGTTGGAGAAGTATGTACATATCTGATAATTAAAGATCATCGTTCTCACACTGCTCGCATGGCGAAGTCGGCCTATAGAGGACATCGAAGTGCGGGAGGGGGCGAGTAGCCTAGGGTGTCAGTAATGGTCCGGGATCGAGCACTTGTCTTATCTGTTAGCTTGCTTCTGCAATTAAAGTGGCAGGCTCTATCGTGCGTCCTCCAGTATTCCTGGGGGCTAGCCTTTGATGTATCTGATTTCAAGAAGCGTGTTCTGCAGCAGCTGGCGTTCTGCTTCAACACTTTCAGGGAACAGATACGTCGCAATCATGCTGCCAATCCCTGGAATACATTTCTTTTTTATATTTAGGGAAAAAAATGAGGGTTGATATAAGTGATTTGATTATCTATCTTAGACTCTGCAGAAAATCAGAATGATGTATGCGCACAGTTAAACTTCCGGACCAGGGCGTCAGTATTTGTGTTATGGTCCGCTAAACAGAAGGTGTCATCCGCCTATAGACCGTAAAATTCGAGGTCATTGACGGTGTCCCTTAGATTCGTTTTTTTATCTTGGCCATAGTAAATTTGCTAGCAACGGTCCAAGTGGTGAACCCAGCGCCACACCACCTGTCTGCCTGTAGAACTAGCCCTTATAGAGAAATTGCGCATGCTGTGTACACTGCGTAAGTAGTTCTTTATGGGTTTTACCTCGCCCCTGTCTGTTACTTTTTTGAAGGCCGTACATTCCGGGTGACGTCTTGTCTAGCAGTCTCGGTCTTTCAAAATCTGTGTCAGAAAATGTACATTCTTTATGGAAGTCTTTGAGATATGTCGTCAAGTAACCCTCCGCGGCCTCTGTCCGACCTTTGCCCTTCTCAGATTTTGGTAACTTCGAACGATCTGCTAAGATAGTTTTTACTTTCGTGACGTTAGCCCTCTTAGCCATCAGTACTATTCTGGACCCCTTATCTGGTTTGTATAGCACGATGTTTACATTTCTACGAATTTCTCTTACGCTATCAAGGTGGGCTCTTTTTAAGCGACCTTTTTTTTCGAGCCTTTCTTAAATACTGTTGACCGTAGTTAATCAGAGTGGATAGTGGAGAATATGCGAGTTGCAGGGAACAGTTCTGAAAAAGAAGAAGAAGAAGCGATCACTGGAACAAGAATTTTATTTTTCTGACGTTTCGAATTCCGTCGAGAAAATAAAACTCTTGAGCCTATCCTCTTCTTCTAATCAGAGTGGACTTAAAATAATTACCTTCCCCAGGACAGCTAGTTTTTAGACCGACACGCTGGCTACAGAGGCTCTCACATTCGATTTCTACTGGCTTTGGCATGCGCTATGCGATGCAAAACTTGGGGCCTAGAGATAGTACTTCTAAGAATGTTTTATCAGGACGTATTGAAGACCAGTTACGTGCCGTATGAACTAAAACTCATGCAGAATGCCAAAATTTTCGAAAACCACTTGCAAACTGCTCCTGATTTTTTGGGAGGGTGGTCTGTGCTTCTATTGTTTGGACACTTCGCAGGAATTTTGTCCACTCGGTCGCGATTATTTTATTACTAGCTGTTCGCGCACAGTATTTAAACGCCAATCCCTCTTGATCTTCGAGACGGTCAAGGACCGCTGCTCTGCGAATGAGGTTCCGTTGAACTTCTTGAATGTCAACGTTAACTGTCTCAAGGTAACTATCTGCTGACGAAACAGCGAAAACTTACTTTCGACTCAGGTTCATTCATATCCGTCAAGTTAAAAAGAATACAGTAGAAGGCCTAGAGAAACCCACTCATCACACAGGGCTTTTACCATCACTCCTAAGGGTAAGTTACAACATGATTACCAGCATCTGAAAATATTATCGACGGGCAGTGGTTATTCAGGTTTTAACTTCATTTCTTTTGAGAAACGTATGATAGCTGTTGAAGGCTAGGAGACTGTAGCCTAAATGTGGCTTACAATAGCTCAATGTTGTGTTGAAAACGTATGGGATTTGGATAGGCATTTCAAGTATGCACACTTTGTTTTGATAAGCGGCAGCTAGAGCTTTCACGCGTCCATTACCTTGATACCTCGTTGGATTTTGTACACCGTCCTCGTATTCATCATGATAAGGGTGCTAGTGGTTTTTGATAACACCTTGCCTCTAAAATCTCCATATATAAAGCAAACAATCAGAAGCATAGGGTATGGCCACATCTATATTAAATTCAAAATTGGCATTTGCCTGGAATGAATATTTAATCGTTCAGAGTCACAAAGTTCATATAATAGCAGCTGAGAGTCGGACAGCCTATTTGCTAGTTTAACTAATTAAATTTTGTGGGCTACAAGAAAATTGCGAGCGTTTTACTAATGGTCCAATGTGCACGTGCAAGCGTCATTAGAGGGGGTAACTAAGACGACTTAACAAGGGTTGTACGTTAGCCCAGAGACCAGGCCCCGTCGGCACCGAAAGCGCAGGAGGGTTGGACTTCAACTGTGGCTTAATTATCGCCACGAAATCATAAATATTGAAGAGGATACGTGGAGGATTAACTGCAAACTACTTTGTTCTGTGCGGATGATGGTTCACCTTGGGTGCAAGGATAAAATATAATTGGCCAGTTCAATCCTTTTCGCCTTATGCTAAAAACAAACCAAACAAGTTCGTTTTAGTAACAATGCATTCAATAAAATCTGCCATGTAGAATGGAAGGCGTCTTGGCCCTAGCTACACAACAGTTTCTTCAAAAACCACGACAACTTGTCTCTTCTAAAGAGATCAGCGAAAAAACCTTACTGTGGCAAAAACTAATAAAAATGATTTATGTACCGCTTATAACGAGATACGCTTTACCAGTTAAGGATAAAACAGAGAATAATAAAGTAATATCTTAGATTTTTCATTTTCGTCACGATTTCAGATGGTAAATGCAAAATGTTGGTTGTTCAGTTTGATACATTTGACGAACTGATCCTTGGCGTTCAGTGGTGCGTAGATTGTCAAAAAAGAATCTGGGATTTTGACGATGAACTTATCCCTCGTCTAGAAAGGTTTCGTTACTTTAGGGCATTTTACTCAGGCTTTATTCCATTTGACCTGGACAAAACTTGAACTGCATGTGCACATTTTGAAACATAGCTTCCATCATTTTCTATAGTCTGAGAGATGACTTATTCTCTTTAAGCTTGACATCTGTCCCTTTAAAGTACCGCCGCAGGGGAATAAGATGCCGTTAGCTGCCCGCGTTTACAACCTCTCAGTAGCTTAACACTCTGCATATGATTTTATACTCCTCCCTTAATGGACCAAATAACTTCATTGCATGGCTCGCAGTTGACACAAAACGGACAAAGTATTTCTAATACATCACAGTGGCACTGTATAATTTCAACTAATTTAATGTTCGGTTATCAGAATATTTTTCTTAAAAACCTGCTTTATTTTAAGGTAGTGACAACGAACCAAAAACACGGAAACTTCTCAAAGGGTACGCGTGACAACTCCTATGCAAAACTTCGTAAGTTTAAAATGCTCATTTTCCTCTAATAAGCTTCTCTACCTCTTAACTGGGGAACATTCTTATATGCTATTATAACTAGCCTCAACTTTTCGGTGAAGGTAACACCTGTCACTTTCAATGCCCAGTAAGGGCAGATATTCAGGAATAATCATAGTCCGCAGCCTAAACTACCGGCAACAGTGGGAAGAGGACAGAGTTTATAAGAGTGACTTCGCACAGAATTGGGACGCTGGTAACTACGTCCTGATACGCCACCAACGGTTTATAGCCGCTTAGGTAACTCATGCTGTAAACTGGATCTTGAATTTTGCGGTAAAGTTCTCTGGAACCTTATTTTAAGATGCAAAACCGGAAAGATCATGGTTACCCTCAATTTTCACCATCCATTATATAGGACGCAGGAGTCTTCTCTTTAAAAATGTAAACATCTACTTTGTCAATTAGGGTTTGCAAACAAAAGGAGATTGCAAGGGTGCCTAATTTAAGCAGAACTACACGATGCGTCACCTGTCTTATTGTTATGATGCTAATCTGGTTGTGTGTCACTTGCCAAAATGTCCGCGTCTTTATCGGGATAGGACAACCATAGCACATAAGGCAAACAAACGTTCTTTACAGGACATCTGACTGAAAAGCATGAGATAGTTGACTGCTTGCAGCGGGCTCGAAGGCACTGCCTGGGTTGAGTCCCATCAAGTAGATTAGATAGCTGAAAATATTAGGTTACAGACGCATAAATTAAAAAGTAAGGAGTTTTTAGTAATTTGTTATCTTATAAATCCGTTGCTTTCTCATATGCTGCTCATGGGGATTCTGATCAGAATTAGCTACAGCACTTTACTCTGTGACCTTATGTTTACTTCGATGAAAACCACTGGCTAATTCAGCCCCTATCCCAGGATTACCTTATTCCAAATATCGGTTGACTAATAAGACGACTGTTACTGGATGTTTGCCTACACAAGGTGATACCTTCTGAAACTTAATTGAGTTTAGCCCCTTCATGTCACATAAATACGCGGTGAAGTTAACATATTTTCAATATCTTTCACACTCCCTACGGCGAAAGTATACACCAGATCACCAGTTGTTACGGACAGTCTAAATATATCAGGATGTACTCGTGATGGCTGGAAAAACTGAATAAAGGTGGAAATCTAGTTCAAACGAAATAAACAGCAAATAATTAAATGGTTTACACGACCTTTGACTGAACTTCATAACAGTCTAGATGTTGACTTTAGCCGTTAACGAAGTAGTAGAATACCAAGTTTTGCATAGGATATACAGTAGATTGAATCTGGCATGAAATATGAAGACCGAATTTGAGTGCGTGGTTTAAAACTTATTTGAGGTTGGTTACTTTATTCATTGAATAAACTTGAGACGCAAAATTTTGTTTGCTAGAAACGATTTCAGTTCAGAAACTGTTAGTTATATCTTCTCAGAGAACATAAAAACACTTTTGCGTTCATGAAATTGAGCTATGTGCAATTATGAAATTACACAGTATTATCCGAAAAAGAAGGACGTATCAAGTTGAAAAAAGTGAACTTTGCGAAACTGCCACGTTCTTTTCCATAAAATTAAGTAATAAACTTAAGGCTGCAAGTTGTTTTACCAAACCCAAAAATAACGACCGTAAAAAGGTATATAGATTAACAATCAAGACATGCCGTCGCTTTTCGTTGTCAAGCCTTGTGTCAAAGATACCCAGACGTTTCCTATCTACAGATCAGTATGAGTGAATAAGGAAATTTTCAACGGAACGGACAGAAGGTTCTCAGTTTTTGCAAGATTATAGTACATAGTCTGTCAATCCGTTATGCTTTTTCAATCTTAGAACGGGACCTAAAGGTACAGAAGTATTCTAAAAAGGGCTCCAGTATGCACAAAAAAGTGAGTTATTTCATTCGCAGCTGAGGATTATTCCTAATGCTCAGGGAAGTCAATTTTATCTTGACTTACTCTTCAAAAAATGTTAATTACGCAGACACTTGACGCCAAAATATCAAATGAAAGCGCTATTTCAGGAGGTAACTTGTTACAAAAAGCTTTTTACTTGATCTTTGGCATATTAATATCTGACTTTTGTTGCGGTTGTTCATTTTTCTCGACAATAAGTTTACATGTTTCGGTGATTCTAAGACCATGACCCAAACAGACATGTGCATTATAAAGAATGCCCAAAAACTCAAGATTTATGTAAACAGATTTTAGACCTATCTTATTCTGAAAGTTATGATATGCACGTAGAACATAATCCTTATTTATGGACCATCGACTGAAACCACTGAAAATCGTAAAGTACTAATCACGATTTCAAGAACAATCTGAACCTTGTCGTAATCGAACTATGACGATCTAGAAATTCTCCTGAAGTCATGTTGGGATAAATACTCGAACTTCAGGCTGTTCGATAAAAGCTATACGTTATTTTGCGCGTAATATGGAAGCATATGTATGCGAAAATTTGAGAAAACGATTACTTTCCAACGAAGTTTTACTTGTGCGGCATAATTCACTCTTTCTTGGCGTGAACAGGTTTTCTCTACAGTTGAAACTTCACTTAACCTAGTACGCTCGATTTCCACTTTTTCGGAATTTTCCGCTTTGTAAACGACAATGAAATTACAATCTTTATAAGGCATAGTAGGCTCGGACACGGTATAAAAGACTTTCAGGCCTTTTGTATTTATAAAACATTTATAAGTAGGGGGTTTGATTGATTTCCACAATTCAGTTGATCAAATTGCGAAAACCTTGGTGGCCTCGATGGACTTCTAACGCACACCATGCAAGGGAAAGGCTTTAGTACAGCCGACCTTCCAGCTGACTGCGCTACGAGTCCTCCATCGGCAGCCCTGAGTTAAATCGTTTATAGAAAAATGAGGAAACGTATTTGGTTGCTGTATTACGATTATTCTGAAAACAAACAGATGTGGCTTAATTATTTAGGGAACTGTAATAAGATTTTAGTTAAACCCAATTGGTCTGCCAGTAACCTTCGCAAAAAAGTGTATTTGTCTTACATGGCCTACTGAGCTTTCTACTATGCGGAGAACATCACTATATTTAATTAATTGTTTTAATTAATCAAGTTAAGTAATTTAAGTCAACTATTACATGGAGAAAAAAGATGGAAAGCTCGTTTTTAAGAAAATTTAGCTAAGGTACTGTTAGGTTTAAACACAGAGTTTTGTACATCATTTACTAACTTATCTGGACCCTTCCGGTTTGAGATGTCACCAGCGCATGTGAAGCGAAGATTCTAGTCCCTTCTTTCTTTTCTTTTGATCGGATGAAATATGCTTAAAAGCTGCTACAAAAGCTAAGCGCGATCATGGACCTAAAGGCGAAAACCAAGTTTGCTGACCACATTTAATGGTTTTCATTTATTTAGCATGCAGGCTCATAACCGCGAACCACTTCCTATTAAAGCTTTCACCGAGTTTATTTATGTGGATAAGGTTGATATTAAAATAACCAGTACACCTAGAGCCCTGCTAACTGCTACAGAGAACATGAGTCATTTGTTATTTTGTTAGTACAAAGCGAGTTGAGGTCCGGATTTGGAACCGGGCCCTTTTTAATTATGGCAAAAACATCAAATGCGCGCGGTGGACCTAATTTATTTTAAATGAATATTTATTGCTATAATTAAACAAATGTATTTTTCAAATATAATCCTGTCCAGTGAGGCTAGATGCCCTGAAATTGTCTTATGTAAACAAGTAGGAAAGCAGTCTTTATTTTACCAAATTGATTTACTACTTTAAGATTTCAAAAGTTTTGGTAAGACTTTGACTTAAAGCTGACGGATGATGGTATATAAAACAACTATTTAAAACATTTTCCGACAAAATTCAAAAAACTTATGTGTATGCTCCATAGCCGGATTGTATTATTGGAATATTTCGCTTTTCGAAATGGGTTTATATAAATGAAATACTTTTTTTCGGCAACCACATCCTTTCATAAAAGTGTGGCTGGCCTTTTTATGTGGTTCAAGTAACATGAAATACCATTTTAAAACTCAAGTGACGACCAAACAAAGAATTTTTCACTAAGCCCATCTAACGGCTTCCCTGATAAGAGAGCGTACTAAATCGCTCGTTGTTTGCCTACATACGCCAGAGCATCGGTAAATGTGCACTCCTAGGTACTTAAAATTCGTTTTCCATGCAATTATCGAGATAAACAGCATAAATGTGCAGTTTCATGCTTAGATCGATTTCCTGGGTTTTTTTCATTAGTTGCTAGTAAGAAAGAATTCTATTGCGACACATTTTTGAGAAACGTGGGAAGGTTTTCTTGTGTCTCGGGTAAGAGAAAGGAACCGATTTAAGGAGTAAGAACTGAAAAAATTAGTGAATAAGTTAACTAAATAAAGAGACGCCAAACGCTTGACTGATGTTTAGGGTTAGTGCAGAGTACTTCGCCTATTTTTTACCATTAATAGCAAATTAAACGTCACCAATGACATATTAAATGGCTTAGAAACCTGTAAAAACAAAAGGAAATCCAGAGAATTCACTACAGCTAGCTGAAATTTGTCGTCAGTGATTATTTATATTTGAGGGTTCACGCTGCTGAAAATTATGTCAAAGTATAGTTTTTTAAAGTGCTTATTCCAAATAAGAATGTAAGCAGCATTTATGATGCATAAGGCGTCCGCCCACAAAAAAGCGCTTCCAAAAGGGAATTTTCATAAGGCACAATTTAGCCTGGTGGGATATCCCATTCCACTTGTGGAAATAAGTAAAGACACCGATAGAATAACGGTCACACAGAAGGCATTTAGTCTTAGAAAATAGCTGACTGTCATGTGAATTTTCCTTTCACCGTTGCTTCACTGGCTTCAATAAGTTTAAGTGCTGAGTCAATGAGATAATTCAGTTCTCTAAAATTGTGGACTCGATGGTGAAGATCTTCTTATCCCGCTTCATCTCGCCTTCTGCGCATGCTGCAACTTAATCCTTTTAGTTTGAGCACATGGACACGATTTCATTTTATGAGTGAAAGAAACATGCAGGGTGTGCGCGGGTGTGTACGTGGTTTCGCCGTAAACTCTGCGACAGATATAAACTTTCTGTTTATGCTTTGATCGGCTAAAAAAAATTGCCACTTCCCCGACAACGTCTAGAATAGGAAAGTGTATTATTTGCCTTTAAGTTCCTATGCGTTCTCCTTCCAATCGGACGTAATGATAAAAAAACATTTCAAGCCCCGCTCGCAATTAAAGAAAATCTAGGCGCAGACTATTCCCCTCTAAGTCGTCAGCTTGTTTTTAAAGTATTATTTAGGAGTAGTTTTGCTAATTCACCTAGTAATTTCTATCTGGAAATTTCAATCTGTAAACAGTAAAACTTGGTAAATAATACACTTCACAACAAAACAGAGAAAAGTTTCTATTCAGCCACTGTGCTCGCACCACTATGAGGGAGGAATTAGTTTTTTTTCAGTGGTAATCCATCAAAGACGAAAGAAATGGAGAGGTGCAACCCTCTCCAGACAAAAGCTGTTTACTGGAAAATAAAATTATGTTTAAAAACAACAGCAAGTTACTGCCGCCACCGCCTATGCCGCTTTATCACTGACCTGAAGAACGCTCCACTCAACGCCACAATTTACAATGCAATTTTTTAGATCACCTTCTTTTTTAATTTTCCTACTGTATTCATGCGTTTCTTAACCACTTTGTAGCCAATAGCCAGTTCAAAAAGGTTCGCCTATCTTTTCCCTAATAACACTGAACGTAACTTCATTGAGGTAATGTTAGTTCCTCAAAACGATGATGGTGCACATGTGGATTGATCCTTGCACAACGAGTTCATTACCGTTAAGGTGGTAAATTTTGTGGCAGTTTGAATACTCCATTTGGCTAAATAACGATGGATAAGGAAAGACCCTGGTGCTTCTTTTTCTGACTTCGTCATCCGAGTACATAAAAGTGTTTAACGACGCCTGGACAACAAAGAATTTCCGGTTGCAACGATGGCCCATTGTATTTCAACTGCACAGTCGGAGACGGTGCACAGTCCGGTGGATATGCAATTCAAACAGATGCTTTTTGGAAACCACAAATCATTTTTTCTTTACTGAATAGGATAGACCAATGAACTCAACTAATTCTCTCGCTTTATTATATCGAACATAACATTTTTTTGTCCCACAGTAGTTCCGCATGCATTGTTGTGGAGACGAAAAAACAGCCTTGAAGTAACAGTAGTTTTTTTCTTCTGCAAATTGAAAAGAAAACAGCAAGTTGGCAGGCTGTCATCTTGCTCTGTACGTACCCGAGACTGAAACACAGACCGCAAGTGTTTTTTTCTGGTTTAAGACGCCGCTCAGCAGAGGCTATTGCAGGCACCCGTCTATGGTCGCTTCCCGACAACACTACCCAGAGTTGCCCAGTTTTTTGACAGCGCTATGTAAAACAGGTTTCTTATAAACCCTGAGACCAAGTCCCCGGGCAGTTAAGTCCGGGCGAACGTCAGGAAAACGGGCAGAGAAATAATTTTGCTAGTATGCGACCTGGTAGGGACCTGTTGATCTTTTTGGCCATCTAATTTAAAGTACTTGTTATAAGGCAGGGCGAAAGCATGTTAGCAGACTATTTTCCTTCCTTATTGATTGTTTTTTCTCGGCTGTTTACGCCGTCTGGTTAAATGGTCAATGACGTCAGAACGACAATTGTTCCCACCACTACTGCAGTAGACCGATGAGGTTATCCTGCTGTGAGATATTGGGAATGGGCAGGGATGGGACGGAAAAAAGATATCTTCTGCCGCTGCTCACCACCCCCCTCTCATCCGGGGCACATACACGCACACCCACATGCAGACACAGTCCGGTTTGGGCGAGATCTCGGGCAACAGATAGGCGAGAATGAGAGCGTAAACCACGGGTCGTCGACGCGCACGCTTTGCGGTAGAATCCGTATACGTATAGTGACATTGAACAGAAAGACACTGGGAAAAGGATGAAGAGCAGGAGGAGGAGGAGGAGGAGGAGGAGG
>UYRU01043075.1:12164-22665 GCA_900617775.1 Dibothriocephalus latus | reverse complement strand
CTTCTTCTTCTCAATTGCTTCCTGGGACACGGATGTTCGCTTGTATTGACAATAAATTCTTTTCATCCGCGTTTTCATATAAGCATAGCATTATATGCCTTCCAAGGTCCTAAACTAAATAATTCATTTCACATATTATATTCAGTTGTCTATTTGTCGTTATGTGATATATGTGCCTATTCACAAGTTATTTCTGAGGTAAATAAACTATATGCGTAGGTTATGACGCGATATTTCCTAAGATATTTCCTTCTTATTATGGCAAGCAATATAACTTACACAATATCCCTTAGCATAACTTACTGGAGAACCATGCATACAGTTTCTGTTAAAAACGGCGTTTGACAACCCTTCTCCAGAAAATTAACATGATGTAAATATGACCATCAGAGCACCATGATCTAGTATTCGTTAGTTTCTCGCGGAGAAGATATGTGTTTTGCAAGAGCTTATTACAGAAGTTTTCTCGTTACAAAACTGATAACAGGTTTTTATTTTTACCATTTCATCCGCTGAATTCTGCTTTGCTTCGACTGAGCTATAAAATAGTAATGAACAGGGGAGCGTTAATTCAATGAACACTTTCATTTTTAATGGATCTGAAAAATGTATGCAAAGCTATAATTTAAGCTCCGCGTTCATTAGCATTTTAGCTTACAAGCAATCCTACTATGGGAAAATGTTCATCATATGAACTTATATATCAAGTCGTCTAAGCGATAAAACTGTTTATCTTAATATGGTGAACTGGACATCTTTTAGCCTTCTTGGACTTTTTCGCAAATACATTAATGCCTAAAGAAAAGGCGATCAGAATGTGGTAGGGCTGAGTGGGGAGAGAAGAGTACGCGAAAGTTTTACTGCTTTACTTTAACACAACTTAGAATCAAGAGGCTATCATCCTCTTTCACATCGCCTGACGCATGCTTTTTCATAATTTTCCTGCATGGGGAAATGTAAAGACAAAAACGCTTACTTAATGAAGCAAAAAGTCTAGCTTGCTTCATCGCGGCCCTATGGACAAAAATAAACTTAAAAATGTTTTGTTTTTCAGAAAAGATCGTAGTTAATGGCATAAAAACCAAGCCCCACCGTTACTGGTCTGATTTTAGAATACCTACTCTAAGATAAGTGCTAAATATTTTAATGCCAGCACGGGGTTCTCTTCATCTGAGGACAAAATGCACACTTGTTGCTGAACAAGCTATAAGCATTTTCATTTGGTAAAATATTATTTTATTCTGATGGTTCCTGAGAGATATTATTTTTCAAATATTTTTCTGTCCGAAATTAACTTGAAGTACCCTTAGTACTTGAGCAAAAGACAAGTATTTTGTTTATAAATTACAGGAATGCTTTTCAAAAGATTACGAGATATTGTCATCTAATGCCTTGTACTACTTCCGTGTTTCGATGTTTCCAGCCCATGCTCCAGATTGTTAAAGTCAGTCCCGCTAATAGAGCATATTGGGTCCCTTGTGTAACACGGTAAATAAACAAATGTGTAAGCCATCGCTCCTAGGGTGAGTTGGCAATCCACCCAGGATTTCCTAAAGAATCAAACTAAAACGCATGGTTTAGACCTTGCAGCAGGCTGGCTGTATTCGAGCACGGAGTTTCTATTTCCATCGAATTCACCAAAAAGTTTACGACCAAGCCAAATGAGAGTGGCGAAGATACCCATCAGAGAATTCAAAAGACTACTATGGCAAGCGTACGTAGACTTTCGATAAAGTCTCGTCAGGCGAGTACATTTATATGGAAAGGGGGTACAAGTTCGACGAATTGTTAATAATTTTCGTCCTTTTCCACAAGCGAGTAATCGGATTTGAGGGAAAGGGTCGATAAGAGAAGGGTGGTTACGCGGGGAGGGCTTTGTGTATCCAGTCTAGGAGAGGGGGAGGGGAGGGAGGAACCGGAGACAATAACAGTGCGGACGAGTGCTGCCGCTAAGTGACTACGCACCTTGTCAGATGCGGAGCTTGTACAAAGTTCTTTTGCGCACACAACGCCGGCTTCATCAACCTGATAGTGGTCGCTTCTACTTGCGGGCGCTGAACCATGGACTTTGGATAATTTGGTGGGACCATGTAGATCAGTCGGAAGGCTTCGTTAGGGTACACCGGATGTCCGGAATCAAGAATGTGCGCTAGAATAGCGCTGTTTATGCTCCTGACTTACGTTTTTCTAAGCGATACTGGAAGGTGTTCCTTTATTCTTTTGGATAGATTCCGACACGTGCGACCAATATAACCTGCTCCACAGGAGCAAGTAAACGAGTAGATGCACATGGAGGTGGTCTGAGCTGGTAACCTATCCTTACCTTCCCCATGTATGATAGGGTTGGTTGAGAATAAATTCCGAACTCTGGCTGCTGGGAAGGCTCGTTAAACGACTTGGTCGAGGCGTATTTACAGCAGCTCACTTGCCACGTCACCTGCCATGCCGCGTAACCATCCTTCTCTTATCGATCCCTCCCCCTATTCCCACGACTCCCTCGTAATGAAAGACGAACACTATAGACCGCTTGCTTAACTTCTAGCCCCTTCCCATATAAATGTACTGGCCTGACGAGACTTTATCGAAAGTCTTATTACGCTCGCCAAACTAGTCTTCTAAGTCAAATACATTGTTCAAAATCTACCACACATACGTTATTAAGCAAGACTTGTGGAAAATAGATTAATTGCACGTGAAACCTTGCTTGGGTAGTTTGGTCAAAATCATTCACAGACGCATAGATCTGAGATGATACCGCTGTTGACCTTCTCAAAAAGTTTGCAGTACTAAAACGAATTCTTATCAAATGGTTGTGCTACTCTGTTTTACTTAAAACAACACCTTCGGTTTATTAATTTGAATTTACGAATCTTCGTTGGTTGATTGTTTGTTTAATCCCATGAGCTTTTATATACCTGAGTCTATCTAATTATCATGAAGCTCCTATGTTCTTATCCGTTTCTAGATGAGACTTATGACAAAAAGTTCGTGTTTCTATCAATGTCTATCGACTACTACCTGCAAAAAAAAACACTCCGTCGTAGCCTGTGATATTCAATAATTCAACGTTGTCGGGTCTTACGCGTTGTTTACCCTTTGGTTCATATTTAACGGGAAGCAAGTTTCTACGGGGTGATAACCAAAATGTCAAAATGGCTTATGATTGCTAAGGTAAAGCCTTCATATTAATTTCCATGCTTTTCCTAGAAAGAAAGAATACTTGCGATCAACAATTAGCCAAGCGTTGTTTAAAATGCGGGTTTTTCAGGAAACGTAGAAATTTAAGAAAAGATGAAAAGTGGTTTTGGTTGAGTTTTAAATGGAAAAAAAATCTTAAACATAGAAAGCACCAAAATTAGTAGAATTCGAGTAGCATTTGAAAATAATATTTCTGTCAATTATTTGATGTCGCATTCTCCGATATTATACGCAATAAAATTAGAATCGTTATCCAACAGCCCACAGTTCGGGCATATATCATAGTCCGCATTTTTGAGAACTGCTAACTTTCTCCCTCCTTTTTTGTTACTACGGATTCGGTTTTGTGTATTTTAAAATCGTCTTGCTTATAGTAGCTTCTGTTTGTATTAGAGCACGCAACGAGTTTTACTCCACAGATTTTAATAGCTTAGAAATTCCTTGAATATCAAGAAAAACTTACATTTCCCAAGTTAATGAAGTGAGCTCTCTTTAGATAAACAGCTATTGTGCATTAAATGAATGCAATAAACGAAAAGGACTTGTAATCTGTCACCTAAAATTACGATCTCAGCCGTTCATGAGTTAGACTATCTACTGCGATGTAAGAATTATTCTGAACGATAAGCTTTTGTGTAGGTGGCTAAAACAAAGCCTATTCAACAGCCGGCGTCTTTGTGGGACTTAACCATTTCGGGATTATGCAGCACGATTATTGATCTTAAGCAATTTTTTACTCAATAATTTATTTTACAATTTTAGTTAACATTTCATGATTTAGTTTATCTGATGTGTTTACAAAATGATGGACAATTTCAGAAATTATACTATTTCTAAACCACGCCAACAAAAAATTGGTGACAAATTATTCACTGAAATTCTGTGAATCGGTTGCCGGACATTTTAGTATTCTTTAATGATATTTAAGATAGGATATAAATAGGCTTTCTGGATTTGCCTTATTTAAAAGCTGTTATTTTTATTTCAATGGGGATCATGTAGGGTTTCGTTTAGGTACTTATTCCAAAGTCTATTATATAGACAAGATAATTATAAATTGAATTTTATCAAATTCGTTTGCTAATGCATGGCACGATAACTGTATTCTGGAGGAGAAGTCCTTGAAAGATTTAATTCGTGGCTCACGTGACTGCCAACGTCTGGTGCAATATGGGTCACCTTAAACCCGAATTTGTGGCTGGTTTCTATTGCACGTGCCGCAACTTTGATATGGCCATTCGCGTCCGGAATCGTTTTTTTTTAATTTCTACGACACAGACGCAATACCAGTGAACGGCTTGGGTAAGAGCTAGCCTTCCTTAGTCTAGTAATAGGTGCCGATAATTTGATGCTGATATTTCGTCACGCGAACTCCTTGCAGATGAACACTGCTTCCAACGCCTGCGCCGTTAAGCCGAATGGTCGAGCCCTCCTCACGACAACATCCAACACATGTGATGCACTTTTGGCTAGTAGCGCACTTCTCCTTGGAAAAAGGTGGAGTCGATTAATGCTCTGTGTATGTGGTAGCATGGCGACTATATGCTATAAATACTTCAGCGCTTTTTGTAGAAAGTACCTCTATATAATGTTGTTTCCTGAATAATCAAGTGAATAAACTCTTCGTTCATGCTAAAGCGTCTGCTTATTTTCAACTCAGCGCGCTACGCTAAAGCACTCACAATACATTGTAGAAAACGCTAACCACGACTAAGAAGAGCAATACAATTTGATAGATGATAATAATAGAATTAATCGGGTTAAGCTATTTTTGGAATTAAGATTTTTATACTTTAAACTATGGAAGGACACTAACCTAGAAAATGCAACTTGTTTTTTTCATGCCACCACATAATTGAATGTTAACTGCTGTTTACATTTTCGGTCCTTAATTTAGTTATTTCAGTTGCAGCAACAGTGTGTAAAAAGCATTTAAATAGGAAGAGAACGCAGATATGCGCAAAAAGCGCATGATGTACTGCACATGTGGCCGGTAACTTGACTGGGTCCCCTGAACCTTTATTCAGTGATTCTATTCAAAGTACAGAGCCATAGTTAAAATCATCGGTTCCTTCGATCCTCATTTTTATTTGGATGTTCGGCATATCCAATAAAAAATCGAAATTTTTATTTCTATCTTCAGTTCAAAATGTATTATTGCGTTCGATTAAAATTTGGAAACCCCTATTTTTCGCTTTTTAAGTTCCTGAGAAATTAATTTCTGTTCGCAGTATACATAAGTATATTAAAGGTCTATAGGCGTAGATCGAAATTTTAAGTTTATATTTGGGTTTAAACCCGTCAACCACTGCGAAATATGCATTTGCTGTCTATGGACAGAATTAAGTAGTATAAATTGATGTTGCTACTTTCCATAAGCCTATAGACCTTAAATATTCTGATGTGTACCACAAACAGATATTAATTTCACAGAAAATTAAAAAGCTGAACTTTCAAAACCAGTATATCAACCAGAAACCAGACAGGGAAAGCTGGGTGCCCCACTGATGAGCCGGACCTCTCGCAGCTGTGTCAAGCAGCGGAAGAATACCGGCGAAACACGTGTCTGGGCCATTCAGCTAGTACCTAGGCTGTTAGTATGGAAGGTTACAACTCCTCTGTTTACTGATTTTATATAATATGCCCTTGGTCATTTGCACACTGAGAAGTGTTTTTCGTTTTTTGTGCTTGAACTCCTATTTCGTTTAGCAATTAAAATAGCTGTGTTTTTAACCTGTTATAATCGGCAAAATATCTCATTTGCCGTGCAAATTTTATGAATTTTCTTAAGTACCGATCTTTTTATACAAAACCTTAAATTTTTATGACGGAATAGTATAAAAAATGATCGTGACCAATAATTTATTTCGAACTGTTATTTATATGCTTTAGTAGTCAATGGACGCAAAACTATCAAGATGGCAGTCTTCTCAGCACATGGCTAAGACTTCTTAATCTTACCTAGCTATAGGTGGCCAAATTAATTTTTCCAAAAAGTCTTCTACCTGCAATCAACTTCCCGCCAGTTCATAATATACAGCTTGATGCAGGGCTCCCATATCGACATGTTCTCTAATTGCTAAGAAAGACAATTACCGTTAAGGACAAAAATGCGAAGCCAAACTGCTTTCCTCTAACATCCTGTCTACGCAAAATACCGTCAGTGGCCGATCTTATGAAATTAAACCGAAATTTTGAAATGCATTTTTGATTCGTGTGCAGTTTTTCAGTGAGCTTTTGCATTATCCTCAAACATAATGCGAAGGTATTTCATATAAAACAGCCGCGCGCAAAAACCTTACTCAGAAAAAAGTTATCACTTAAGTACGATACATTTTGCCCTATTTATTTTCGATTTCCTTAAAAGTTTATATATACCTCTCGTTGGGCCTAAAAATATGTTTATTCTTATTCTTTAGTCCAATTTGTCATGGCGTTTAAGCTTTAGATTTTAAGCTTGAAAGCTGTATTCTTTTAATTTAAAATAAAGTCACAATTTCCTTTATGCCATTTGGAAGCAAATTGTTTTTAATGAATGAGGACCATTGATAAGCGCTCAGATAAGATGCTATATGTCTGGCCTTTGCACGGTGTTGACAAATCGGAAAAATCGAAACGTTCTCTTGGCACAAATTTCTGGTGTAGTTTGGTAAACTTCTGTAGATGACGCGATTTGCTACTATGTACAATGAAGAATATTTTTGCTTTCTTTTTCTAGAAAACATATTTAAATTTATAAAGGAATCAAAAAGCAATAGAAGGGAATGCATACTACTGCAGATAGCAATCCCTGCAAGTCAAGAGAGACTGAAATAGCCGTTTTGATTCATTAGCCGTCAAAGAAAGCATGCTCAATCAATTATTAATCAGTTGTAATTGTAAACGGTTTGCGGTTCCTTTAGGTACCCGTTGTTTAGACATACCACGTTTTTCGGAAAAAAATTGTAAAAACGCGAGAAATCGCGATGCCTAACAAACCTCCAGTTTTTTGATGCAAAAACGCGTTAATATATAAGCATAGCTGTAATGTTATTTGTGACTAGTCATTTGGTGCAGTTTAAACTGTACTGCCTGTTCTTGTAAAGGGAAAGAAGCATGCGGTTAGATCGTAGATCCTAAAGTGACAGTTTTTCATGTTTTTCTACACTTCTGACACGCTTTTGACCAAGGCAACCCACTGTTGCTTCATTGTGCCAAGGATGTGAAGGGATTGAAATTTTTTCCAATCTTATTTGCTGACAGAGCTAGTAAGTGAATACTAAAGTTGAATATACTTGTCAAGTGAACCTCGTAGCTCAATTGGTAAGCGTTGACTGAACAAGAGATTTCCTTTCTCTGTAAGTTCGACGCCTACCGAGGCCACAAATTTTTCACAATATTACTGTATGCATATTAAGGTAAATTTCCTGTTTTTAACTTTCCTTATATACATTTCTGCTATTGAATTAAGATGCGTTTCACTTCATCCTTGACATCGCAGCAAATACTTTATATTTTTCAGTGTTTTCAATCTATTGCGCATAAATAAGGATTGTGTTCTACCTGTTTACCAAAAACTAGAAAAATAGTTGCTTCTGAAAAGTCTTTACTGTAACAGTGAGTCTTCGGACATCAGTGAAAACAGGAAGCCTCATTGTTAGGGGAAATGGACGTCGGCAGGCACTTTTTAAAAAATTAAATTAAGAACATTCCATCATAATGGACCTCTTTAAAAGTACCTCAAGTAGCTAGTTTTCTGTCCCATTTCTCTATTTATGACTCTTTGCAATATTAAGTCAAAGTAAAATGCCATAGTTAAGCCTTTTTTGACTTCCCTGAAAATTAAGGCATTTTGTTTTATTGCCTATGAAAATTATTTTTATTTCTATTATGGAAGGTAATACGTATCATAATATTGCGCAACTGGGTAACCTTTTGTTCTTTCCACTTCGAACATACGGATCAGCAGAAAATATAGCATAGAAGATGCTTAACTTACAATTCAAACCTAAAATAACCTGTTTTTCGGGATCCGTTAACAGTAAATTTTAAAAATATGACAAGCAGAACATTTCGGGCTATTACAACAAGTAATTGACAGAAAACTTTATTATTATAATTTGAGGCATCGGAGGACCGGATTTGGAAAATATCGATTTTTAAAATAGTAAGTGGTCTGTAGCGGTCTAGTATGTGAGAACTACTACAACCACTACACTACGAGTATTCCGTGAGCGATAGGAGAAGGCAGTCGAAATGTTAAGACTAGTTTATTCGTACACAAGGCAAGTTGCCGTGAAGGGACTGTTTGCTTGCAAGCGATAAAAGCGTCCGTCTGGGAGCTTGTCTGAAGCGGTGTCAGTAATGCAACCGTTCTGTGTACAAGGTAGCTGTGGTGTCTGTATGCGTTTGTCACTCTTCGTGTCAGGGTGCGGGAGTGCGTGTGGGATCTCTGATTGGTCAGGTCAAAGGGCCGGTCAGGAGAATAATAACAACGGATGAACAGGCGGGCTGACCGGTGCGCGCAAGGTAAGCGCTGTCTGCAGATTTGACCTTGACTGTGTTGTTGTTGTTGTGTCTTCTAGTTAACAAGCCTGTCGCGGCTGTTCGGATGCAAGGAAAAACAGACACTGGTGCAGCCACCTGGTCAAACCTCGCGGGTGTCGTGAGCACATTGAGACAGCTGCCACTGGTCTTAGTGTCTAAAAATAACAAGCTTTCGCACCTTGTATCAAGTGATCTGTATTTTAAAGGAGACAAAATTACAAGTCTGGCTTGTTTTGTCTATTAAGAGTCACAAGGAAAATTATTTTATGTTAACAGAAATCCACGCGCAAATGCCCAGACGTAGTCCAGGATAGCTATTAACATATCAAATCACCGACGTGTACGCTAAAATTGCTTTCCACTGAAGTGTGTAAATATTTTGAATTACAAAATTCTTTGTGAACGTATCCTGCACGAAAAAAAATTGCTTTTTGCTTTTTACATAATTTACAAAGATCTAGTGGTTACTTACTTTTTAAAACTTATCCGCGCACAGTCAAGTGTAAACATATATATTAGCATAAACCCACACAATATTCCCTCTATCTGGTTATATGTTAACTATAATTCTGGTGTAGAAGTTATAACGTAAGTGGGTAAATGGTACTAGTTATCATCTCCGAGAAATAGTGGAATTTGTCTACTGACTATGCGGTTAAGATGTCTATAAACTGCCTTAATAATTTTATTTAGATTAATTGAAAAAGGTGCTCGTTTGATATCTTTACCGTTTTAATTAATATTAAATACTGGCAAAATGGTGTCTTTTGACCCTAAACGTCTTTTTCAAGATGGAAACAACTTTAAGCCTTTTCATTGAGGACCCCAAATATACATGGTACATACGTTTCGGATAAGTCAAGTCGTACCATTCTTTATACATTTTCGAGGTTTTCATAGAATATACATTATATTTAAACCTGGAATTACACTCGAATTTGAGCTTCCTAAATTATATCCTCTATACTTTGCATCTAAGGAAGGTCACTAGTGTTTCTATGCTATAAGGAATGTTTGCATAGTGCTCATATAGCTTTTGCAATAGAAGTAGACCGTATTGCATGCCGCACTACCACCAACGGTAAATTGACGGACACGGAATTCTATGAAGGCGAATTTCCCAGTCTCAATGGCGCGGGTGAAAACAAACTAATTGTAAACCAACAAAGAAATGTCATTTCTCAAGTTTGGGTTTCTTACAAACATTTAGCCCAATGGGTCCAAATGTGAATATTATTGGGCAGGTATTTTAATATAATTTATTTAAATTTATATGGACATTAAATATAAATGGAAAACCACACATTGTATTTACGCAAGCGGTTGGCAAGAAAGCTTAAGCAAAAGTCGGAATTTGTTCATATTTGAAATGCCTTGAGATTATCCTACACGATAAGTACAACACATTTAGGAATTCCAGCGAACATTTAATGAAGTAGGTCAATTACTGTAGATTGATACTTTTTGAGCTAGCAGCCTACTTGACAACTGGTGGCGTTATTTCCAACTAGGTTTTATTCATATCGATAGTAATTCTCTGATTGCAGGTTTTTCTGTAACAGCCAAAAGTACTGATTCCAATAGCACGTTAATAACTAATGACTCTACGTCTAAGGATATCATACATTTGTCTGAAATAATTTGATGCCTAGTTTCGCCAATAAATGAACAACAATACCTTCAGGACCTCTGCCGAGCTAATGGTTACCAAAACTCGATTGTCAAACAAAGCAGACGCCGAGTGAACAAACGACGGCCAATACAAAAACAACCCGAC
>UYRU01043064.1:3064-14282 GCA_900617775.1 Dibothriocephalus latus | reverse complement strand
GCATTACCATTAGTGAATAACAATATAAAATATCGTCGAATAAAGTCTGGCATTATTTCGATCGTGTTTAGTGTCTTCTTCGATAACCTGATAAATTATGCTTCCGTTTGACTTTTACAGCAAAATCTTAAGTATAAGGTGTACGTAAAGAGCCTTTATGGAAAAAAAGATTTTATAGATATTAGATTTTATGAATATGGCAATACGGATCATATATTGAAATGCCTAAAACAGCAGACCAGACTATCAATGCAAAATAACTTCCGCCACAGAATTCTTATATTGTTATTCCTAAGATTAATAAATTTACTTCTATAATAGGCTACGCCTTCAAACACTGCTTTATTTATATATTCAGCTGACGTGTTGCGGTGAATATTAATTATTTACAAGGTAATGGCGAAATTACATTGAAGACGTTTGAAATTGTTTTAATATACCTAAAAATGACCAATACAGATGGAATGGAAATGAAAGAACTTACTTTGATCTTTACAAAGTATTATTTTCTTTATAAAGGGATTCATTTCACGATCTGTTTTAAGCTTGATAATGCAAAAAAGACTGGCTATTACATGACCATTTTGTGAATTTCTTATTATTTTTATGCCCGTTTTGTTTCTTAATAACACATAAGCGGAGCATGTTTACAAAAAGAGATATGTTTTCCACCTTATTACTTATTATGGAATTCTTCCTTAGCAGAGTGTTTATTAATAAAACAACTTGGTTCTGTCATACCTTATAGCATAGGCAGTTTATTCGACATACACTAACTCATAATTAAGGCAAAATTAGTGCCTATTTTACTCAATACTCTTAACTAAAAGGGCAATTTTCCAGCCTGCCTAGTCATTAAATCTTCTCAATTGATCAAAGTAAATTTCCCATATATATGCTAAATTACCAAGTTAAATTTTGTCTTGAAAGTTTCATGCAGGACTTGCCATACTATAATCACGTTTTTGTTAAAAGCGTGTGTTCATTATTTTCAGGTAAATCCAAAAAGGCAAAATGATCCGATTTTCACTTTGCGAGACCTTGTGAAATTTTAATATGCAGCACTTTTCGTTAAGTGAATAGCTTATTAAATTACTGTTTTCTAGTTGATCTTAGGCAGTACAAAATCAACTTTACGGTGTGTACACAATGGGTTTAAATGTTTATGCATACTTTAGAACTATGGCCCACTTGCCCATTCCTTTAAAAAATGATATTCATAACTACACTTTTTTGTGAAGGCTCCAAATAAATATCCCATTTTAAAGGCTTAATATAAACGAGGAGCCTGAAATATATATAGCTATATGGATGAGAAATTGATGCATTGAAAATGGGTAAACATGCTGCCGAAATTAAGAGGAAATTGTATAATTATCATTTCATTTAATGATTAGAGTTATATGCGTTGTACTACTCTATATCAGTTTTCCATGTCTGTAGAACTCTTCAATTCGTTTGAATAATAAATGTTTTTCTTGGAAGCCCATACGTCATGTATTCTATTTCTTTTTAATTCACTTAAACTTTTACCTAGGCTTCTTCAATGTGATTGCTAATCCTTCGCAAATGTCGTCATTTGTTTCCGACCGCAATAAACTTTGGCTGATTGACGACCAATAGCTTCCTGATATGTTTTTGACGCCAAAGACTATGAAAATGTGGGATGGCCATTTCTGGCTTATAAGCTTTCGTCGGCCAGTCAATACCAACCCCAACTGGTGCATCACTCAAGAGTTCACGGGAGTCTTACGCTCTTACCACTAACCCAGGAGCTCATTGTATTTGCAGTTTAGGAATGGATATACTGACACTCGTTATTGCCCTTCCACCAACCGCTTTTGCATCTCAATGTGTTTTATTATCCCCCCAAAAAAATAGGATACTCGATCGAGAACTTACCATCAGACAGATATGCAGTAGGATAAGACCGACTCGCCAATATTTATTTACGTTCGACGTGGATTTCTTTGCATAAACACTATCTGTTAGCTTCCATTTTTCGGGGTCAGGTGAGTCTGGCATTCTCTGATCTTTAAGAATCTGTATCCAAATGTATGAAGTGCAAGCTCTTGTCTCTAAAATAAGTTATAACACCAGGAGTGGAGGCCTTTTTTGAAGTGTTAGAGTATGCATAATAGTAATAAACATAATAAAAATGATACTTTAATAACCTAGTACGGATCGCTGGTTACAAACAGTTTATAATGCACATAAAAAGGCGTTTACATGAAAACCGGGATTTACAGATAACAATTACTTTTGCAACAAAAAGAGGGGGTGTTAGACAATGTACACTCGATTTTACCTCTATAGACCGTAATAGATAGAGGTACTGTACATTATGCGTTATAATTCGTCCAAAATGCCGACATAATGCGAATCGCTAAACGGCATTGACTCAGGTTGTGATACTGATTATCTTGTAGTCCATTCTGAAGTCCTTTCGGTCACGATGGGAGGCGAGCTTTTTAACGAGCTTTGTTCTGATCACTAACAAAACATATGTACTGTAAAAGGTAATCACCAAAATATTGTGCTTTTTATTATTGATTTATACTTCCTTTGTACCGCCAAATATATTTTATGTAACGCATAACGAAAAAAAATGTTTCTTGTTGTCGTTTGGTAGAAAATTTTGCCTTCTTTGCATATTACACTTAAAGATAGGGCATCTTTTGGTTTGCAAAAACGTGCCTATATGGCCGAATAATTTTAAAATCTACTGACTGCTACACTAGAATTCAAGGTTTACTACCTCCACACTGTGCACATCCTGTTAAACAAAAACAACGTTTTTGCCTCCAGTTTGAGTAAGAGGTCACGTGGTTAAAAATATTTTTCTTTTCGGAAGAAATGGATCAGCGACAACAGCTATTATCCACTGACGAGATACGGATAAAGCTTGTTTTGGTAGATTGCTTGTGGCGATCCCGAATAAATCAGACTGTGGCCCGCGTGCCTTTGCTCACTCATCTGGTCGGCCAATGCTTTGCATCTTTTCTTATGAAGGCAGGACTATTCTTACACAAACGTGCCTTAAACTACTCCCTTCATACGCATCACGCTTATTTAAACAATAAATTAATTATCAATTAGTGGACCTTACTTCATTAGCATTATCGCGGAAGAATTACAATGGTCATTGGTCCAAAGATGCTCCACGTTACATTATGTAGATCAAAGTACAATTTATCTTAGTCATCTTAAACTAAAATGACGCAATATATATATATATATATTGGGTAAAGAACTTATTCCAAACCTTAACTTCGTCTAGGGGTGGAATCATGATGCAACAGTAAACCTTAATTTTCATTAATGGCTCGTGAAATAAACCACCGATGGCAGAATCGAAATATCCGGTAACTTAATAGAGTTCATGTCATGCGAATAAACTGCAATAGGCAGCTAAATTAATGCACACTTCCATTGAAACTTGGGCTTACTCATGAAATCCGACAAATTTCACAAAAAAATCCATGTTTTAAAACCGCTTCTCAAATTGCGTCTCCAAAGTCTTGTAGCAAGTTTTAGCCGCAGCATTTAAAAGCGTGGGAAATTCTTTGGAAATCAACAGTTGATACATTTAGCGTCATTCAGCCCCTATTGACCCCTACTATATTGATCTGAACCTAATATGTGGGCTTGATCAAACACTTAAATTTTGATCGTCAAATTACATCAGATAAATCATATACTCTACTCTGAAATATATAGTTAGTGAGGTAATGTGTGCAGCGTCAATATCGAAGTTAGATTTAGTAATTTAGTATATATTTGGTCAGGCTCTTATGAACGGCAAGTGCGCTTAGGTATTGCACCTCATAAACCTCTAGTCCCTCTATTTTTATTTTAGGGAAACGGTAGTTATAGGGGTTTTGGGCGGACGAAATAGAGTAGGCATTTAGAGAAATTCCTAGAAGTGAGTGCAAAGTAGACAAATGAAGTTGAATTCGTTTCCCTCGGCTGCTGGAAGTTAGTTATTGTGAATATAAATTGACGAGGTGCGAGGCGCTTTGCGACGCGCCGTATACTAATCTAACTCCAGAACGGTAACTTATACATCACACAAATTGCAATAGACGGTCTGATAATTGCCGTTCTACGTTTTACTGAATTTTGAGATATGTGTAATTTGGTAGGCCGATTTTTCCGGTATACGTTAACTAATAGGACGTTTTAGTAAAAATAAACAGATATAAGTCAACAAAATCTATGCGAGCAGTAAAATTAAAAATAAATAACAGTTTTTAAAATACATTTCACTACCTTTCCCAAGTCCTTTTCCATAAAACGCCTATACCAACCGTATATTGAGGAAAAAAACTGATACTGGGGATATGTTAGGTGCTTTACTCAAATTGCTGATGCTTGTTGGTCTAAATCGTGAAGTAGCCCCAGATAAGGCCTATAGTAAGTAAAATGAGCCGTTTATATAAGCATATTTAAGTGCAACGTAGAAAATCCGGACGAAATCAGGAAGTGCCTGATGTTAAAAAAATTTCCTGTGGTTTTAAGTAAGCTAGAGCCAATGTGTTTGCTTTATGTTATGATACAAGCGCATAAAAAGTTTAAAATATATTCCCTTCGGAAGAGCTGGATCAGCGAAAAAATATATTATTCGCTGGCGAGACATTAATAAAGCTTGGGTCGGTGTATTGCTGGGGACGACTCCAAATGAACCAGACTTTGGTTCACGTGCATCGGTTTAGACACCTAGTTGGCCATTGCTATGCATCTTTTGATGGAGACAGAACTACGCCGACACAGGCGAGTCTCAGCCCATTCCCTCTTTACACGTCATACTTGTTTTTGGACTCGGAGGTTATTACAATTTTTTGGGAAATCAATTTTCTACAAGAAATGCATTTATTAGCATTATCGTGGAATAAACAAAAGGTGACTGATCCAAGAGCGTTCGTTGTATCATTCTCGAAAGTCTTATTTATTTTACGTGAATTGCCACTGTATAGATCTCATTTATAAATCAAGAATTCGCCTGGGGGAGGAATCAGGGAGGAGCTGTTCGAATCGGCGATAGTATATAAAATTAAACTTTATGTGTGATGCACTGCTCTAATAGCAAAACTTTAATGGCCGAATCGATATTGCTGATAAGATAAATGACTTCAGCCTGGTACAAAACTGCGGCAGTTCTTACTGTGTAACATATATACTAGAATAAACGTCCTATATACCTATCATTGTTGTTGTCCTTGAACAATAAATTAATTTTCACTTTACGGAAAACATTTCTACAACAGCTGGTTTTACTACGTTGAATAAAAGGCAGACAACTGATCCAAAACTGTCCTTTTTTACATTATATATGTCTCAATATCATTGATCCTAGACCTTTTACAGCAAAATCACGCAAAAACAATGGTTGAAGAAGAGCTGAGTTTTTAGTTGCAAGTTTATCTACGGGATAAATTGATATGTTTATCACGTTAAGACGATCTTCAGTAATGAGTCGTAATCTTGGAATCGAAGTTTCTTTCATTTACATTAATTAAGACTTAATTAATTAAAAAATGCAACTGGAATCGATATTTTGTGATAAGAGCAGCGCATTAACGAACATGTGTATAAAACAGGATGCTTACCGCAGGATTTCTCATCCAAGGTCATCGGATTCCAGTGGGTGCAGGCATTTATATAAAACGGTGAGCTTTCGCATGAGTGTAGGCTTTCGCATGCTACAGACTCGCTGCCTGCGGCTGCGTTAATGGCAAGCAACGTCAGCGGAAGGGTCTCAGACATCTGTACATGTGCGTACTTGCGTGTGTGTGTGTGTGTGTGTGTGCGTATGTGTCTGTGTGGTCATTTTTAACACGATAATCGCGATATGCTCCCAGAAGTGGGGGGGGGCTGAGCTTTACATCCCAACCCCAAACAGTGTCATGTGATAACTCTGAGGCGGCACGCATTCGCGCAGATTGATCTCCTATAGATAGTGAAAAAATGCAAGCTGTCATATTTGATTTCCAAAAGGTTACGTTTCTCCATAATGCATTGCAATGGATGGTGGATGTCAAAATTTTTTTGAACAAGGTTTGTATAATAATGCATTTGAAAAGTAGGAATCCCAAGAAATGCAAGCTGACGGCGAAGGTGTTCTTTGGGAAAGAGATCTTTATTTGCGTGTATTTCGAAACTGGAGCCGCAGTTCGTCTTCAGATGCGAAGGACATTGAATGTCCCAAAAAAGCTTACAGCAACAGTTCGTGGGAAAATCGATAATGCCATGGCGTGGCGCTTGTGCCAGCACCCATTTGCCATGCTTTTTATGCGGCTCGCACTGGCTCGCGTCTCAACTACTTCAGCTCGAGACTTCGGTATGACGACTTCAACATCTATGCGCGTGTCTATGCATTTTGCATCCAAGTGCATAGGTTCGAGAAATCCGCTGGATTTCTTAAAATAGCGGACAGGCATTACTCCCTGACTATGTCTCTGATGACGAATCCGCGACGGATATCGAAAGTGAAGGCGAAAAAAAGGTATTTTTCTAGCGATCGGGTAGTCTTTTTCTCAGTATGAGTGTTGTCACATGCAAAGGTTTGTCCGGTGTCCATGGTATGCATGGCGACCTGGGACAGGTTGCCTCATATTCTTACCACCAACTGTTGTTGGTGAATGCACGCTGAGGTGGATTTTCCCGTCTGGCCACAATGCTCGGCATCGTACGATACATACGGCAATTCTTATACAACGTTACTTCGGTCTAAATTTTTCACCTTATCTTTAGAGTATAATAGGTTGATGCGTAATGCTTTTTATTGCAGCGCCTGAGTTCTCTTTCTTTGATCCCTGGGTTTTCCACGGATTGGCATATGAATTCTTTGGGGTAGCAGTTTTGTGACAATAAATCGAATAAGAACTTCAGTTCGCTCCGGTAGCCTTGTTTGTCTAAACAATGCGTTCTTGTCCGATTTACCAGACTGTTGACAGTACTTCTTTCATGACATATGGGGTGGTTGGCCACATAGTTTACGAATACTTTCGCACATGTTTATCGGTCGTAGACAATCGTCCTTAATTTTTCATTGAGTTGTCACTGTAGAAGGACATGGAGGAAGGCGATTATGGTGTTGGCTTACTTTTCAAGCGTGCATTCAATTGCCAGAAACGTGGCGTAAGTTTTCCAGTTGACTTCTAAGTGCTGCAGCACCCGGGGATCAAACTCGTGACCTTTTCGACCGGAGTGTAACGCTTTGACCACTAAACCTAGGGTACCGCACCGCTTGAAGCTCGGTGTGACTGGCTGACGACTACTTCAGAGCCGAAAATAGCCATTTCAGTCTCCGCTGTCTTACCCATCAATAGGATCTGCATATTATTTGCTCTCCTATAGACAGGTTAACAATTAACATTATTTGTCTGAACTATCGAACTCTTGCGGGAGTCTATCGTCAGAGATAACATCGTCAAGGGCAGCAAGCAATATTTATAGGGTAATTGACCAATTTGCCATCAACAAACGCAAGTATCCGTTTAAGGGGGGGGGGTAACCGTCAACGAAAGAAAGCAGCATTCAGTCCGTCCCGTGTAAAACGGAAGAAAGAGCACGTGAGGCCCGACATCTATGTGACCGGTTTATGCAGAATAGCTACCCTAAGACCTTAATAAGCCGATGCTTACGTGCCCGTCCAAAAAAACCAACACCCACGATTTGCCATATATGAAGGTCGTGTCGGAAGAGACAGAGCGTATTGCCGCGGGAATAGGCTTTGGAATCGCACATCGCCCCACGGCTACAATGCGCAGCCGGGTCATGAGGATCAAGGATCGACTAAATCCCATTGAGCAATCGGGTGAATTGTATCGCATACCATGTCTAAACGGCCCTGCAAATTACACGGGACAGACTGAACGCATGCTGTGTTCGGGCATCCACGAACACAATTCGGCTTTTCCACAGGGTGATGCACTATCGTAAGTTGTCACCCACTCCTTCGAGACAGGTCACGAGTTCAACTTCGCAGCTCTGAGGCTAATTGCTCACGCAAGCAGCAAGATGGACCGGTAACTGATTGACGCCTGGGGCCTCGGATGACAACTCAGTTAACCGATGCATCGAGCTGGCGCCCGCATATGCTGCCCTGCGCATGCATCTCCAGACTCACGGCACTTACTGTCCTGTCCTCCCTCCCCTCCCCGCACCTATGATGGTTAATTGACCCCTTTCCCCTATAAATGTTGCTTGTTTTCTTTGACAGTTAATTGCCCCGCCCTCCCCCCCTATATGCTGCTTGCTTTTGTTGACGGTTAATTTGTCCCTTTCCCCTATAAATGGTGCTCGGTTTCGTTTACGGTTTTACCTCTAACGATGGCCTCCCGCAAGGATTTGAATGCTCAGACAAATAAAACTATGATTCCGGTGATCGAAACTTTTTTCTCAATATATGCACATACTTGAGATGCGTACCTTTGCCCCAATTTTAAATGATATGACCTCGTCCGTGGTGTGAAAGACGTTACAGGTGGCATCAATTGCTTGACGTCCAGCACCAAAGTTGCAAACGGCCGCCATTTCATCAGTAGTTTTAGATATGGACGTGATGCTGGTCCGATGAAAATAGTCTCCATCTGCGTGCTGTCCGTAACTCGAATCTGCAAACAGATGAGTTGCAGTGAACAGTGTGGAAAAGCATTTACGGACCCCTATTATGCTCATTTCAATCAGTTTGGGACAAAACGATGACCGAAATGAGCAGGTTTAACATATCATCAGAGTAGCATTGTATGCAGAAGACTGGAATGACTGTTTCTGTATCGTAAGGCATCATCAGCCCGACATACGCAACCCTAGGTAGTACACCACTCGAGGCCTAAACTCAGCACCTGAAAATTCTCATTCCAAGGCTCTAATCCTTACTTACCTAGACTACTAGCCTTTTTGAGTCATCGCGGGATGGGGGAGTTCCGTCAATGATTGGTGAGGGCACAATTCATTTAACACATTTGAACTTTCCGGTAGAAACAAAGTGGCTTAGAAATATAGTAATGCTGTTATGGGTTTAGTACATTCAAATATTACGATTGATCCAATTGTTAAAAAGTCGCCGACTCGGCGGTAGCCGAAACCACACAACAGGTCTTTATGTTTACTAAATGTTATTCCATTCAGTACATTAAAACTAATATAATATTATCTAACTTAATATTTTTGTGATAACGTCCACCACAATTTCATATGTATTTACGCTCACTAGCTAAGGATTAAGTGTTTGACCACAAACAAATATGACGTTTGGCGGGCAAATATATATTTATAGGGCCGTATAAGACAGTTGTTTCGCATGATCCTTCAATGTTCACCCACTTCATTGACCTAGTGTCATTTAATACCATCTGTCATGGTCACTGCGTAAACCAGCGAGAAAATACCCTACGTCTTAACCTTAGAATCTCAGTTTAAGGAGCTACAAGGAGAGCTTTATAATTTTCATAGGGTAGGTTGCGGTGAGCCGACTGCTTTTTGTATGTGCTTGAAAAAACTGTCCAGACGGGAGCGTGCAAGCAACGATGGGTTGTTTACGAATATGGCTATATCAACCCGCGTGTGTGAGTGTCTGTGCGTTTGGAGTGTGATTGGTTAAGTCAAGGTCAAGGTCAAAACCTGCATTTTCTTGAAACGAAGGCATATGGCGCAACATCAGGTTGCCTGGCGCGATTAAGATAACCTCGAGGTCATGCGCGACCGTGAGTTAGCCGAGCTCAAGCCTGCAGCGGTTGCTGCGTACATGTCTAATTGTGTGGATTCAAGTTTGATGGCAAACCTAATTTACTTAATTGGAACAACTGGTATGGTTTTCCTTTCATAATGCTACCCGTTAGCGACTTCTCTGCCTGGAAATGGTTTGAAAACATACATGGAAATCAAAGTTTAAACTACTGATCGCCAATGGTAGTCGTCTAACATTATAAGTTTGTTTTTTTAAACAGCATTTCTGCGAACCTGTGGTTATACATTTCGTGTGTGACTGTTATACATAATACCTTACGTCAAATACCAAGGAGATTAGGGTTATCGTATATGCTTTAAATAAGATTGACCATTAGAACTGGAGTTGAGTTGAGCGTCAAGGTTAGCGCAAGTTCAGAAGAAGAAATTTTTTACGGAACTAAAAATCATGTTATTTTAGGGTATCTTAAAAGGCAGATTAAAGAGGCAAGAGGGATTGGAATGGCCATTCTGGCAAAATGGCACGAGCGTGTCGGTTGTTGCAGTTCTCACAATCAAGGCATTAATAGCTCCACTATATTCGGCATGGTCTGTTTAACCTACGTTTAAAGCAACCTCCACACCCCAGCACCTGATAACTTTTTGTGCGTTTACAATCTTCGATCTGGGTGCAACAATTAAAACAGCATAGCGAACAATGCTGCATTTTAAAGACAAGAGTGACACAGTTCATTTTCAGCATAAAATAATTAATAGGTTTTAGAGAAGTTTATAAACAGATCAACTTTTACCATTTAAACCGTGAAGGTTTTTTTAAATAAGCAAAATCGCAGATAATCAATATCTTAAAAGCCAAAACTATTTTTATGCCAGGTTACTGATAAAATAATCTCACCGACTTTTGTTGTGCACGTTCAGTTTTCTCGGTCAGCTTCAAAATCCCATTTCATAAATTAATGATTGAGAAAACAAGAAAACTGTTGAGGTTTTGCTAAACACGCAGACGTCCCAATTCATGTATATGCAATCGCTTGAACACTCTGACAACAGTAGAGTTATCTAAAATGATTGGTGTCTACAACAGACAGTTCTTTAAATCATAGGACAGAGAAGTTGGAATCAACTGGAAACCCTTTACTGCGGAAAAATGAACTGTAGAAAGGCTGCGTCACGTACCAGTTGCCAGTTATATCTTAACGCCAGGTGTGTCTGGTGCACTTGTGTTTCATGTGATGCCTTGGCTGCGAGATGCACATTCTGTCGTCTGCAGCCAATCGCATGAAGCGACATTATTGATTATATTCGATCTTACGCGCGGTAATTCGACAGTGAGCGTGAGAAAGGACAAAAGAGCACAGCGTGTAATGCTTGGCAAATGAATATAGCATGGGAGAGCCCAGCCGTCTTGGGCGCATAGACTTCCACTGACATTTGAGAAACGACCTGAAACTAAAAGTAACCCATTACAAGTAAACCAAGTACTAAGAAAAATGGTAGTGTGAAGTTGGACATGGTAGATGCGGAT
>UYRU01043053.1:11227-21835 GCA_900617775.1 Dibothriocephalus latus | reverse complement strand
AAAAATAAAGCCCCTTATCAGTCGGCCCCTTGCAGCTCTGTCATCAAACCAAGCGTCTGGGCTTTTAGCTTGTAGCTGTGGTGTAAGTGTGGTAAATCGTACAACATTTTTGTCCTGTTGACTCTCTGTTGATGTTTTGTTAACAGTACGCACTTACGCCGTTATAGAAGAGGGACTTCGGCTGAACTATACAAGGACCTTTGGACTGACCCTATACAAAATTATTCCAGCTGATTAACTCCCATTAGGCGATAATGTCCTGATGGGACGTAAAAGCTGAAACAGTTATAAATATGGACTGAACAAAAAGAATGGAAATAAAATCTGACTTTGTTTTCGAAAAGTGCCATACTTTAAGATTTAAAAGTACTATACTCTCTAAAGTTTCCCTAGGGCACTATAATCTTCGTGTTAACAGCAACTTAATAACATCAGTGGGACAATGCAAATGGTTCTGATGACAGTCTTTGGAAACTATGGCGAACGCAGTTCCACTAAACGTTCCAGAGAAAACGCATTCCAGTTTCCTGTGTTATCAAATTCACCTCCGTTCATAGTTAGTTATCAAATGTAATGTTCTGACATTTGCCGAAGATTGTTCATCCCTCGCAAACCGCTATTAATGGGCTGAAAAAACGGAATTATCAATGAAGGACTCTATAGGAATCAAAAAATGCAAGTACAATTTAAGAGTAATATAACTTTGTTTAAAAATATAATTCCTTTTGATAAGTCGAAATTCCGAAACCAACAAAATTCGTTGTGAATGCGCCAGCTGAAGTTTTAGATGCACAGATAGACTATTATGGGAAAACATTCCTTAACTTGGGCGAGTTTTTGGTAATAGTCTAGAGTTGAGCATAGGCTTCTCTCATCGAAAAATGTGCGTGGGGGTGCAAATGGTCTAAAACAGCTATGAGCACAGAAGCTGACTGAGGTTTCCACTCACATTTTCAGCATTTCACCGATAAAATTATTTTTCAGAGGTCATGCTAGTGCTCACTGGAATGAGTTTATGTGTTCGCCGACGTTTCGAAGAGCTGGGCCGGCTTTCCTTGGTCAAAACGTAAACTGCCATTGTGGATCAGTAATTTGAAGATTTGGCTATACGCATCGGCCGTAGGATGAGCTATTTTTTTCGCTTGCTGCCTGGTCTCTCGTGGAGATTTTGGCATTGCTTGACGGCAGTTATCGATGGGCTTCGTTTCCATGGTAGATAATGTTGGTAATCCTGCGTCCTCTTCCGTTGGTTCCTCGCAGGGCCGTCCTCGCTTGCAATTCTTAATTTTGGTTTGACCTTGTCCAATCCTTTACTCACGTAATACCGTAGGGTTTTGTAAGCCGCCAGAAAGTCTAGATACCTGCTGTCGGAGTTGGCATCTAAGTACCGTAATTAAGCGTCAGTCTTTCCGGTTTTGAGATTCCTCGGCTTACAATTGTCACTTCTTGAATATCGAAGTCGTGGCCAGTCTCTCCGACGTGTGTTGCAAGCTTCGAGTTTGTGTCTAGTCTTCGAGACGCCAATTTGTATTTGCGTAGGTGGACCAGCAATTTTTGTCCCGCTTCGTCAACGTTATTGCACTCCCAACACTTGCAATGCATCTTATAGACAACTGCGGAGGTTTCAGTCTGTCTCTACGTCGAGCCACACCAAGGCGTATCGTCGTCTGTGTTCGATGGACTGTGCCTGCTCCAGCGGGCTATAACAGTTGAGAGACTGCCTTGGCGGCTTCCTTTATGTAGGGTCTAGCACTCCAGACTTCAGGTTCTTTTTCTTCTGTCCGCCGTCATAGCACACTTGCTATATCATAAAACATCTGAAGTTTGAAATGATGCCAGTTTTCCATATACTGAATAACTACCGAATCCTTAAGCTGGCTAGAGTACACACGGGCTTGCCAAAAGTGCACCCAAAAAACACTTAATGGAGTTACTCGCGATTTTTTCACATATCGTAAATGCTTTCATACGGTTTCAGTAAGCTGTGATCGATTGGGTTTATAGAAGGTGTGGTACCCTGTGCACGTGTTTATGACGTCATTCTAGAGATCCATATGTCCCATCGTCTCTCATTCCGCTTCCTGAATTAGCACACACAACATCTTAAAGCTTGTGAGATAGGGCATGGTGCCAATTTTTCCATAAGTGCAATAACTACAGAATTCTTTCTTTGGCTCAAGTGGTAATAGGTTTTTGGCTAATTGAAAAAGGCAATTAATGATGCTATCCCACACCAAGAACATGTCAAGCCAGGGCGATTCGAATACCCTGAATATGCGGAAAGCGATTACGAAGAAGACGTATAGGAGGTAAAGGAGGAAAATGTCCGCCATTTAATCAACGTGCAAATCAGTTAAAGTGTAAGGGGAAACGGTTGTACGCCAACTCAAACAGATGGTTATAAATTCAAATTACAGAAATGCGTAATGGCTAGAATTAATCTAGAAAATTATGTACAAATGAAAATACGGCAAAGTTGTAAATGCATACAAGTTTGGCAAAGGGCTACCACATGTTTGCCAAAAGTGCGACTGAGAAAAAACAACAATTAATGGACTTACTCGCGATTGTATTTTCACGTGCGGCCAATGCTTTCAGAAAACATCAGTAAGAAGGTGTGCTCTCCTGTACGCGTACTTACGACGTCATTCTATAAGTGCATATGTCTCACTTTCTGTCCTTTCGCCTCCTGCATTAGCACACATTTGCTATTATCTTAAAACTTCTGACATAGGGTATGGTGCCACTTTGTCCATAAATGCAAAAACTGCAGCATTCTTACTTTGGCTCAAATGCTTATGGGCTTGCCTTAAAGTGCAACTGGAAAAAAACAACAACTAATGGACTTACTCGCGATTCTCTTTTCACGTGCGGCCAATGTTTCAAAAAATATCAATGAGAAGGTGTGTCCTGCCGTGCACGTACTTATGACGTCATTCGAGAGATCCACCGCGACTCCATATGGATGCACGCGTAACGTAAATGAAATAAAAAAACGTTCCATGTATACACGATCTCGGTGACGGTTATCTACCATCGCATTAGTCAACTTAATAGTTATCTTAAGGTCTTTTTCCCCAGGCTTCAAAAGCTCTCAGTTTTATGAGGCATGTAGCATTAAAGACACCAGCCAAACGAACATCCCCCCTAACAGGAGACAGACATCTTCAATTGAGTTGACGAGATGTAGCTCCAGCGGCCACCAATATCCAATAACATTCGTCTCAAGACTGAGGCCGTGAAAGCGAAAAGAAAATCACTCAATCTAAGGCCGACTAGAGTTATTAGTCATTTACTATTCTGGCTGATACTTGGCATTAATCGAGTTGCGCATGGGGAGCCGACCAAGCTCTTCAAAACATCAAAAGGACTTCAAAAATTTTCCGGTGTGCATTTTTAGTTTCACAGATTATCAGTACGAAACGCTCACCTTCTTAAAGAAAGGTTTATATTGCTTGATTGCGGGATGCAACAAGTTTTTTGGAAGAATTCTTCTTCCCAGTTAAACTCTCATTTAAAAGCTTAATACGTAGTAACTTTAGGTTTCCTAAGGCTAAGCAGGGACTCCCGTTTCAAATTCTTTCTCTGCTGGACAAAAGTGCTAACTGAAAGGTCACTGTTGATTGCATTCTAATCACCTCCCCATTCTTCGCTTAACAATGTGATTTTAATTGCAGCGGTCTCATGGTTCGCTAGTGAAATAACCAATTAATAATTCAGGCTTATTAGGCCCTGGTAAGCAAGGAAGGTTTTGTTTGGTAACCTCAAAAACGGCCTTATTAAGCGGAATCTTGTCAAACCCCCACCCAATTAATGTTTCTGGAAAAAAAGAAGGCGTAAACAAATAAACCTAAATTTGAATAAAGAGTGGTTGTTTCTTATGTTGTTTCTGTTTCCCTCAACAGATTCAACTGCTATTGGTCAGCACATAACGTATTTTAAAAATAATTAGCTTGGACTGCTTCACTATCATTCCATCAACGGTTTCTTAATCTTTCTTGATTGATTAATTGGTATCAACTTAACAGATATTGCTCACTTAACGGCGCTACAAAATTTTGAATGTAATTATTTGTCGTATGCGTGTGAGCATATTTTATGGTAGGCTATTTAAGCCCTAGAATAGTGGAAAACGAGAAGAGGGGTAATGGGACATTTAATTTAATTTATTTATAGATTTCCATTTTACAGGAAAGTCAAAAAAAGATATATAGTAAAGGATCGTGCTGACAGTAAAAGTTGACAGCCACGGATGGGCTTCACTGCAACCGAGAAACAACAGGTGTTCAAGTAAACATAAGAATAAGTTGAGTAAAGTTAACTTTTTAAGCCCATATATAGACGCAATTCGAAGAGATACATAAAAAAATAGGCAAAAAGCAAATCGCAATAAAAAACAACAACGATAATAATGAAAACCAAAATAAACAAACTTTGTACACGTCGTCGTGGAAATCAGGTGTTTACTACACAGAGGGTTATTTCCCATATCTATGAAATAATAAACCAAATGAAGCCAGCGTATGTATTTTAAACTCAGGGGTATACATGAGTAATCATTACCCCGAAAGTGATTTGATCAGTCTACTTTATAAAACACTGTTGATAAAATGCGATGTGTAAGACTCTCATTGAAGGTCGTGCATTATGCTGAAAATGTCAAATTGCGATCGGAAATGCCCTTCCCTAGGGTATATTTCAAAAACATAAGGCTTTTTTTATTCATAATGCAGTTAGCATGGAACGGCACCTACGGATAATCCTCTTCCTCACTAAAATTGCCAAAATCATCAATGTCTCCGCATGCATGTCGCTTTTGTTCTAAATTCAGTCAGTTTCCTAGATTTTGGGTTCGTTTACTTTGGCTATATGATTATGAGAATGCCATTTATATCTACCTTAACCACGTGGATAACTGTTTTGTTTACAACGTTCTTATGACTGGTAACCCACCCCCAAGTACTTTATATTGCTTATTAGGGGAGACTGCCGTTTCTGCGATCTCGTGGTTAGAAGGTATGCTACCATTCATATGCTTTTTATTCAGACACGTGAGTGAACGTTATTTTTAAACACTCATTCACATTGCGTTCATCGGTTCTTTTCGAGTTTAACCACATTGTAGTAATTTTCCCAAAAATATATCTAACTTCATTTTAAGTAGGCGTTTAAGCAAATAGGAAAGACATATAGCAACTATTCGCTACTCATCAGAATATCGTACAGTCAGTAACTTTTCTTCAGATATAACATTTACAATATCCTTACTGTCAGTCCAACCAGAAGCGTTCGATTTTTATTATTAGCCCAGAATATTTTTAATTTTATGTGGGTAAATGCGTCAATAAAAAACAGTCGTTCATTCATTCGTTTACTTAACTCGTATATTATCTTTGAAAAACTTCCATTTTTACAATAATTTTATCGCTTTGATGTTTTAATTAAGAAAATCCATATGATTGATTAATAAAGACAGGCGAGTGGAAATTTTGCCTCCATAATTTTTTAAACCTCATTGACATGGAGTTCCTTTGCGCATTTGCGAATTTAACATCACTAAATTAACTTCCTAGAAAAATTATATATCATCTCATTTCAAGTAGGCGTTATATAAGAACGGGAGCTGTACTTAAGAGTTTTTTTCAATTCATCGTGAATCAGTACAGTCTGCCATTTTTGCTTATATATATCTACCTATCTTAGGGTATGTTATGTCCTTCAGACAAAAAGCGTTATTTTTTATGATTAGCAGAGGAAGATTCGAGTTTTTTGTGTGCGAACGCGTCCGTAAGAAGCAGCTGTTTATTTATTCGTCTACTTAAGCCATAGGCTCAAGCCGCCTCTTCTTAAAATTATCTTATGGTTTGATGTTTCGTTTGAGAAGACGCACATAGTAGGTGTTGCAGGAACAATATATATTTGTCTACAGCTGTCACAAAAAATATCATCATGCTACGTTACATGATAAAACAAGGGCAGAATTGTGTACCAAAAGCTCTGAAATAGCAGAACTTATGAAGGATGGCGACAGACTATACTTGTGTAGAAAAGAAAATGACAATTGTGAAATGTACTCGTACACACACATATTTATTTAGGTTCCCCCAAAAAATTTGGTACTTGTAATAGTTTGGTTCTTTTAAAAAAGAGCAAAATATTTACAAGTGTCATTATACTGTTTTTAATTCATTTTCCATTAAGAGAAGGGTTTTATTTTCAGCAAGATAAGGCACCCGCACATTACTATCGCGATGTTAGATCCTTTCTTGATTGGAGTTTACCAAACTGGTGGATTGGACGGAGGAGTTTTGTCGAATATCCTCCCCGATCACCAGACCTGATACCACTAGATTTTTTCTTATGGGTATACCTAAAAGACAAGGTCCAAGGTATGAAACCTGCAAAAGTCGCTGAATTGAGAGAAGCCGTGGAATATGGATGCACCCAAATACAAAGGGAATTATTTCATGGTGTGTGCGATTCCACTGCTTCGCGTTGTCAGCAGTGTCTGGATCACAGTGGGCGTCAGTTTGAGAACATGCAGTGAAAAAACAATGAAATGATACTCGTAAATATTTTTTTCATTTAAAAAAAAATAAAATTATAATAAACACCAAGTTAACAAATATTTAAAATGTGCATACATTTCTTTGGGATACCCTGTATTAATATGCCTAAAGATTCGTGGTCCAGATAAATTATCGCGTTTATCGTCTCCCAAAGAAGAAGTAGAGGAAGAGGTGGTGGGCTGGTGGACAAAAGTACATTTAGACTGATGATTCAAAATTATACTCACTTTCATCGTCAGAGAACCGTACTGAAAAATATATGTAAATGTGGACATTTTTGATATCGGGTCTAAACATCAGAAGCCTCTTTCTCCTTTACCAATGAATACCTTCGTGGATCGACCGCTTGGAAATAAAATGTTCAACTGAAGATCTTCCGTAATTGGTTACTGAACTACTGACTGAATATTAAAGCATCCGGTCTTTCTGAATGAGCAAGTACACACAACCTACTTCGAAGGGATAATAGAATGGTGGATTACGATATGCAATCAGACTGTTACGTCTCCTGCACCACTGAGCTAAGTAATAGTCTAATGAAAATGTTTGAAATTTTGGCGGACTGGAAGAAATTCCGATTTTCGTGGTTGTCAAGTGTTTAACAGTGTACTTTTGTCGAAAAATGGACGCTCCTAGCATCAATATTTTAATACTTTGGGCTATCATTACCCATGATTAATAATTCCCGACGGAATCCCAAACGTCAGGAAAATAAAGCTCTTGTTCCAGTGGTCACATCTTCTCCTTCTTCTGAATAAAAAAGATTATTTGACCGTTAAGATGTGATTCTAACCTCTAGCCTGATAATCTTTGCTCATTTTTCAGGAATGTTCGCCGATTAATGGACGACGGCCATCAAAGCTTGATTATCTACCGGTGATTTTGCGGTAATTAAAGGTCCTGTGAGAGATTTATAGGAGAGGAGCGCTCAGAGACTTGCTAAGAAGCATTTCAAATCAACATTTGAAGCGAAAGTGGGGGGATTTGAAACTAAAAAACTAATTTAATTCATTCCAACACTTCTTGAAATTGGCTTAGATTAAAATAAACAGTAGCGTAGGCGTCATTTTACGCAAACGTGATTAAATTATGATAGAAATATCATTATTATCCTGGAGAGAAAAGGAGTTAAAAATGATTTTGCTAACTGATAATCTGAACGCGAACGTAAAAGAGTCATGAATGAACGTCAGTCAGGCAGACAGACTGCTTAGTACAACTATAATGAACGGGAAAAGAAACGGTGGAATATTTCGGCGCGGGTGGTAGTTTGAACGGTCAAAGGTCTTACCCTTATCTTCATATTAAAATTGCTCATCTCTTTATTGAGCTTTTATAATTAGAGTTTATTTTGATTTTTAAAAGTAGTCACAAGTCTTGGGTGCTAGGACTAATCTCAGGTGGAACTATTTTACCAGCGGAGTTTGGCGGTGTTAGTTTTAACTTGATATTATCATTGACAACGCAACTGTGAAAGGGAAAGCCACTTTTAATTGTTGTTAAGCATTGAAAGCATAATACTTCATGCAAAAATATAAAAAATTAAAAAAGGTTTCTGATAAATTTTTTTACATGGAAGAAATTTGGGCCTGGTTAGCTCGAAAAGGGATAAATTTGCCAAGCGAACTCACCCCAGCACCGATTGAAACGACACACTACTCTACTGGGAAAGATTGCATTTTCAAATGCAAATTTAAAAGCAATCGCAATATAATAATATAATTATGTCTGCTATATATATCGAAACGCTGTATATTGGTAGTTTGAAAACATTTCGGACATTAGAAGAAGCGCAGATAAACGGCTTAGTTCAATAAAGTATACAACGAGATAATCCGTTAAGTTTTGTAAAGACATTTCAGCTCATTGCTCGAAGGTTTCTAGCCTGCCGTTTTAAACAATCAGGCTATTTGATAAAGAAAGAAGAATCATTTTGTTTTCCAGTTGACTGGAAAACTTCAAAAGCTATTGCAAATAGGACCCTCAAACGTTCTTCAACTAAACTACAACTAATTCATGAGTAAAATAGCTGCTCTACTTCTAAACTAAACCGTTTATCAACAGGCAAACGCCATAACCGGAATTTTTGTCACTAATTCTGCCAGCAAAAAAGTCACTTACCCACTATTCTGCATTGTATATTTGCTTACCTCAGGATAATAAAGCTACGTAAGGCTTCTAAAATAAGAAAGCTGATCCAGACAGGAAAGCTAGTTCGATTGAGAATAATTTGCTTCAGTCACTTGTCTATCATGCAAGCTCGCAGTAGGGGATGCTGCAAAAGTCTGCCAAGCCGACGAAAATCAGTAAGGCATAAATTGGTAATCCGGATGACTTATTTTTCCTTTTGTCGCTATCTTTGGTTGCGTGCTTTCTTGATGGACTGGGGATATTAGTTGACAACTGTCTGGTTAATTGGATTTGGAAGGACACTTCCGGGGACAGGCGTGAATCACTACGGTTGATGTCGCCTTATAGACAGTTGCCCTGTGTACGCATCAGTGGACACGTTACAATTCAATGATTTGCACACTCCCCTCTATGCTATGAAAGACAAGGCCGGCTGAAGGCAGACGAAGGATCAAAAACAAACATTTCTACTATGTTTTTTTTATCGTTCCTGTTCACTGGCAACGCAAGGAATAGGAAAACTGAACCATTCAAATCGTGTGAATTCAGTACACATAATTTACCAGTATGCGCAGGGGGCCTTCCGGCCTACCCCTCATTCTGGATTCTAGTGAGCCAAAATTATATCTCGAATTTTTAATCCAGAGGCAGGACTTGAAATTTACAGCAGCGAAAGGGAATTAAGTTACCTTTTAAACAATCATGAACCCATTGCTTAATTGTCATCCTAACTCTCTAAAATTAAGGCCTTGGCGCTTTTCAACATAGCCGTAAATGTTTTAAAAGATATCTGGTGTTGCTGTGGCGGCCCAGGTATTATGCCTATTAGCTGAATTATTAGACAAAAATTGTAAATTGCGGTGTAGTCATGTGTGAGATCTTCTCAGGTACGTCAAATGGCAGCTGTCCATTTATGTAACAGTGACACGAGATGGAGATCATTCAAAGTACACAATTTCGAACTAGGGGTACCAATTTTTCGGTATTTGTCATATTTATATGTCGGTTTTGCATGGCTTTGGACCTAAGTTCGAATCCGTAACCCCGGTGTCCTTGAGATGTGTGAAGTGTCTGTCGTGTAATCTTCAATTATTGCAAACCGCTCCATACTGGTCCAGATAGCTGGAGTTGTCGATTGTAACTCTAACAACAACATCTCCTTCTGCACTGGACTGTCCGGTATATCCCTTATTTGAAATCCAACTCACTTTTGTTCTAGGTCGACATGCTGAGTGATTACTACAACGGACTCGTCTGGGTAGTCTCGTTAATCCTGGTACCCAGAGTGCGCAGCAAAAACGCGTAAGTAGCAGAGCCTTCCGAAAAACTGATAAAAAAGCGTGCTTGCTTGTAGAAATATTCTCCTAGCCCGTATTTTGCGTTCGCTGTAGCTAGAGTGCTAGGCGCCCTAATCGATGAACTGCGAAAATTCTTCGGTGTTATCGATATCCAGATGACTCACACCACAGAGAAACAAAACGATATCGACTTCAAGTAATATGCGCAAAGATCTGAGGTCCAGATATCTTATCGTTTTCATCATCCCCCCAAAGAGGACGAAGAAGAAGGTTCAAAGACATGGACCGAGCTATATTTGGACGGACGTTTCGGACACTCGCTTGTTTCCATCGTCAGACTAACGTGGTGGTTGTTCCTGTTTGCCGGGACTGTTTCAGCCTTGCTGTATTCCTGTTATTATATCCGTGCTCGGCGCACGAACTTTGACCTGTTTTTTCGCTGCTGACTGTCCGTGAGATTGACCGCTGGGGGGCTCGTGTGACATTTGTCCCCTTTGCGGCTGTCTGGCTGGCTAGTAGCCCTTGTTGGATCCGGAGCCCCGCCAGGTGGGCCTCAATTCCGGCGGCGATGAGAAGGAGTCGGAGCAGCATGATCGGGAGGGGTTGCTCCG
>UYRU01043039.1:7781-22840 GCA_900617775.1 Dibothriocephalus latus | reverse complement strand
CCGCCGTAACAATCACAAACTTAGGGGTTTTTTGTGGGGCACCCTGTAGAAACAACTAAACTACTACAATCTACGACGATAGGAAAACGGATGAACACTCAGGAACAATGGTACAAAGGCTAACGTTAAGCTCTTCTTCAGCAGGAGCCTGAGAGTTCACTTGCAATTGAGAAGAATTGAGCAATGTTACGGAGCAAGTTTAGCCTTCCTGTCCAACGAAGTTTTTCACCACAACTGAAAATGCACTTAAAGGGAGGATGGCGCTTTTAGGACCTATTTTCAAACACACACTTCAAAGTGTTTAGCAGTCACGCCAAACAAATAAGTCGATCAGCCACCTGGATTCAGCATGCGAAATCGGTATATAATTTTTAAAAACTTTGTAAGTAATAGTACATTTATACGAACGCCGTTACGCACGTAACGTAGAAAGTACAAAGACTTACATGCAATACTACTTGGATGGTTTTTACAGTACCAACGGTATAGAACGCCATTCGTTCGACGTAACAGAAAAACGAAGAGAGAAGATCGTGCAAACCAATTCCTGAGAGTATATATCATCTGTGGAATGGCTAAGTTTTTATAAAGTGTTTACATTTCCTATAAAGAGAAAGAGGGGACGAATATCTTTAACAGATTTCACGTTGTTTATTTATGCTTAGATCCGTTTCTGCTACTTTTCCCTGCCTATGGCTCAAACAAATCCACGACGGATGTCGAAACGTCAGGCGAATAAACGTATCGTCTTAGCAATCGAGCCGTCTTCGTCTCAGCTAATGTTATGTTTAAATGAAACTTGTTCTTGACTACCGAACGTAACTGTTACATCTTTCAACAACTGATGTCATAATAAATAAATATATTCTAATTTTAGTCTGTGGCAAGACGGTTTTAGAAGACTTCGGCACATTTGCATGTCCAAAAGCATACACCGCAAGCAACGCAATAGACTAGCGACAGCAAAATATAATCGGAAAGTTAATCACACCAAAATCAACCCAGGCAGAAAGCCCAAGAGACCGAGTTGCAGGATATCAGCACGACCCAGGGACTGTCATCTAAGACCCCCTTTCCTTCAGAAAACCCGAATAACACCCCTAGCTCTGATGCCTTCAAGGCAAACTGAGCTTTCTGCCAGTGAAGAATAGTAGCAGCAAAGACGGAACGCATTAGCTTAACTTTCACGTATATGTGTATGATTTTAATGAAAATATGTCACAAAATGTTGATCTAACGTCAGCTGCTCGCAAATGCATCATGTAGTATGTTGAAGTAAGAAATGAGTACCATGGTTTGTTATTTGAAGTAACCGACTTAATATTAAACTCGTTATTCATTATTTCTCCGAGGAAGCTAACATTTTTATTTAAGTCCTTCTGATATCCCCGAAACCCAATGCAATATTGACTGAAAGAATATTTAATAACACTTTCAAATACAGTCATACTAACACGCGTTTATAATGTCAACACCCACTGTTGTGTCGCCAAATGTTGAGTGCAGATTTTCCAACAGAAGTGAAATGCTTGAATTAACGAGGTGCTTTATGTAAGCCTTCATGTTTGCCTGTTGTTTTGACAAGTGAACAGACTAAACTCTGACTAAGTTAAATGAACATTTCTGGCCAATTCAGGAATAGAGAGCTAGCTGCGTTTTCAAAGCTGACATATCATCATCAATTCCTGGTAGGTTATGAGGTATTTCATTGTAGGCACTATGCGTTCATTGTACTTCGCCAAGAGTTTCACTCATAATGTACAGTAGATGTCCCATCTCACTAAACGTCCATTAATCGTTATTAGGCGGAATTTTAACGGAAATTATCCAGCACTTTAATCCTGAAGTAGATAATTAAGGTGCCGAGGACTGCTGTTTGACGAGCTTCCATGTCATTGCCTGCGAAAAGCATACACCTACCTATGTAGCTTGTATCTTTCTATGAAATTTGCCATTTTTATAGATATTTGGCTCAGAAGCCAAATAGGCAAGTCCTACTTAGCTCTGATTACAAAAGAGATCTTGCCAACTTAGGTTTTTATACAGGAACACAGAACGCCTAGTTCCTCCATAACAGAACATTTTCTAGATACCGCTGATTCTGTCCACCCTAAAGCTTCCTCACGAGTGCTTGCTCGAGCAAGAATAGCCCGTACCTTGCACTACTTCAAGGCAGCCTATGTACGGCAATCAAAACCTGACATATGTAAACAGTTGGAGCATGTGGTTAACCTCACTTTGCCTTGGTAAAATCTGGTCCTAGATTTACCCAGTCCCCTATTTGCACCAACTTCTTTTCATCTGTTTTTCTTTCTACCTCGTTTTTACTCATTAACTTCAAATCGGCGCTAGTTTATACAAGAAGATGCCAGTTTTTGTCTCTGAAACGTGGGTGAAAAAGTTAGGATCAGATGAAACCATGTTATCCTTCGACGTTGTCCCACTCTTCACCTTCAAACCACAGCAACTAGTGATAGTTGTTGTGAGACAACTTCTATCCGGACACTACAACGAAAACGAAAACCCCCTGAAGTCGTAACCTCTGCTCGAAATTCTACGACATTGCCTCAAAACATACTTAAAATTTGGTGGATAAATGTAAGAACAAATTAAACGCACTCCCATGGGCTCCCCCTGTCAGGCCTGAATGCTGAAGTGGTGCTCCAACGGACAGAACGCTTGGTCTTCACCAGTTATCAACCGAAGTGTTGAGCTCGTTATGTCGATGATACTTTCGTAATTTTAAAATTCCTTTATCAAACAAAGCAAGCAACGAGTGACAGACGACAGCCTGCGCAAAAGCGACCGAAGTCTGGAGGGCCATTCCCTACAATAAAGGGGTCTCCGAAACAGTCGAACGACTGCTACAACCTGCTGGCGTAGGTATAGCCCAACTGATGAAACCTAAACACAGACTGCATCCTACTGAAAATTCCGCAGTTGTCTACAAGATAGGCTGCAACGACGGAGACTGCAATTACGTTGAAGTAGAAGGCCGAACATTGCATACTCGTCAACAAGAGCAAAACTAGCGGCTCGGACACTAGACACAAACCCTCAACTTGCAGCACACATAGCAGAGACTGACAATGACATCGATCTTCAAGAAGCGACCATCCTAGGCAGCGGAGCCTCAAAAACCGAAAGGCTGACTCTTGAGGCATGGTACTCAGATTCCAATTCTGTCGACAGACATAAAGACCTGCCTGCGGCCTACAAATTATTGCGCTATTATGCGGGCAAATTGCAGAACAAGAATAAACCGAATGTAAGAATGGCAAGCGAAGAACACCCCACGAGATACCGCCCGAAGATGAGGCAGGATTAGCAGGTCCCTCTGGCGTGGTGATAAGGCACCACACTAATTTATATTCATGACTCTCGACTCCACTGACAGCTCAGTAGCGCACACCACTACAATTGCCTCCCCCCGAATCTACTGACACCGAATTATGGTACACCATACAAATGCCACTCCTTCCTCCCCGTATGGACGGCTGTTTCTAAAAGCTTGAAAACCTGATGACTTCTGGCAGATGATTGGCCTATGACCGCTATAATTACCCTTTTTTGGTTGCTTCATCTCATCTCTGAAGATAGATCGCTGTAAGAGTTCGAAAGCATCGGAAAATGAACCAATTAATACGGTGCTCAGCAGGTTCTCTTCCTTGTATATGCAAGTATCTGGAAAACGAACCTTTTCATTCATTCATGTATAAATTCTCTCGTATTTTTGATTGCTTCCTCAAGTTTATTAAACTTCGGGTCTAGACATGACAACCGTCGAAAAAGTTTCCCGAGTGTATCATATTTCGTCGCTTATTGACAGCAAGTTTACTCTACTTGACACGCCACTTGTTTTAATATTTCAAACCGAACGGGACAAGATATTTTCTGCATCACAGATGTTAAATATTGTATTACCTAATGTGGCCGGTTACCGGGTTAATTTTATTAGCTGCATGGACATCCAGCTGGAATGAATATGACCCCAGGGCTTGGATTTCAAAGTAACACCTGGTAAGTATTTGTGGGACAAAACTCAAACTACCGTGATGAAAAACCTTAGGGAAACATGCCCAGAGGATCAGGATTGTTTATCAGCGAATCTATCACACTGGCTGGCTAAGGCTTGGTATCAGTCAAATAAACTATTTTCCAGTATATGTACTTCCTCAATACGCCGGTCGAATAACTCGTTTATTTCTGTGCTCTGTTACATACAAATAGCCAACAGGTTATCTAAAATGTGCGAAAGACTTTGGTTCACCGGTGTCTGTCTTCAACAGACATATCGGAATACGAAAGCAATAGGTTTGCCGACGAAATACACGCCCATCTAACGACTAGGTCGAACGCGGGCACACAGTTTCCTTCAAGAATTAATGTGGGGAAGACGAAACGTTTAAACAATGACAACGCTCACAACACTAGAGGTTTATGTCGATGGGTGTTGCAGGCTCCCACAGATGACACCTGCGAATCAATCCCATAAAAACAGACGCCCCAGTGCCCACGTTTTTGAATAACAACACACACACACACACACACTGAAATTCTGACTACTTTAGTCCCGGTCAGTCATAGACTGCATAGGCCTATGCAAGTGCCTGCCGACGACAATATCCTTACGACAAATATATCTGCATCACGCGAAAACTCCGCCACCAACTTTGCAGCCAACAGCGTGACCAGCATTTTAAGCACTACAATGAACACAAACCATGTGGTGGCAGTTATATCCGTTCTGCATATCTGCCTCAGCGACTGCCTGGGTGTTCACTTGTGAGTCCATTGCAAGCAGTCCAGCGGACCAGTGACTAGATACCCGATATGAAACGGTCGCAACTCTCTCAGCTGCTTGTCTTGTACCCTTTACAATTTAACGCAACGTCCGTGTAGTCTATTTCAGCTTACTGCAGCTCGCATAATGCAGATGAGATATTTGTTACGACACGCAGCATACAAGTTCTGTCAAATGAGAGTTTATGGGTGATAATCGGAGTAAGAGAAATTTCTCGGTGTAACAAAGGTGTGTGCTGGGCCTTTTGAAAAGCTTGGCTATCAGTTCTTATTCAGAGCCTTAATTACGAAATGTCTACCTGAATTTTCATAAACTAGCAAGGCTCTTTGGTCTGGAATCAGAGGATTGTGATTCCCGTACAAGTTTTTTGTCCAAGATCATTGGAATAAAATCACAGGTAACCCCCTGGCCGTTGTATAAAATAGTAAACTTCGGGAACCACAGTCTTTTATTTGAATTGTTTTCAAAAAGAAACACTTAACATATAGACAAATTGAGATAAGATTTCCGTCGGAACAATGCTGCCCAAACGGAATTCATTCTTTATATTGCTATGCAAATGGGGAGAATACTGAACGTGATATTCATGAACCTGCACCGATGACACAATTATATGGTCGTTTACCATACGTGCTTTCAACTGCACTGGTACTTTGGAATATATGATCCTTCCAAGTAGCACTTCTGGTTCTGAAAATAAAACATTTGCATCATTTTCAGTTCATATTAGCAGGATGAAATATTTACGATCAAATACGTTGCCATAATCAATCGTTCGCCTTAGTTTTGCGCGTCTGCGACGCGATCGGCTTCATATACGTGTTTCCTTGCAAATGTTCATAACCTTATGTCTGATGATCTGGATAGTTTAGAATTTCATTTGTCCCCCTCTCCTCTTAAAAGCACTACCGTATGAGTCTATGGGAGTGAATATTGCATTAGCTATTGCTCAAAACAATCATCTGTTAAAATGAGCACGTAGTATGGAGATATAAATCGCAGTAATTAAGCATTATACATTTAAACATAATTCATATTTAGTTAGGATGCCTTTATACGTATCTCGTGCACGTAAGGTGCATTTGCGCTAATGTAATGACGAAACACCTATTCTTTTTTTCGAAACTCAAAGCGAAATCAAAAGAGCTACGTTGCTAGCCCGAAGATCAATACTGCCCCAAAAATAATACCCCAAAAACCGTAATTATGAAGCTACATCTATATCTTATTATAGCATTTATGTCATTTGTTACCTTAATGAGTACGAGCGAGTCACATAATCGAAGGGTGAGTTTAAATCCACCAATTTTAATATTCCGGATCAAAACCAGCAAAAGAGGGAGCCTGTAACTCCGTGGTTAGAGTGGTATACATTTTCCCACAAACAAGGATTGAGTATGACTGTTTGGTATTTTCTCAACAGCCAGAATATATTATTTAAGTCTCCTCTGTCTTTGTCGATATTGCTCTGTAGCCCAAATCACTAGCCGTATAGCCGCCGGTGGTGGAGCTAAGGAGTGCATTTTAGATAACACCGATAAGTTAGTGTCCTAAGCTTTGAAGTTTGGCACATGAACAAGGGGTATATAAAAACATCCTAAATGTACAATACGAAATAATAGTGGCCAAATTTCTCCGATGGCAACTATACACGGCGAGTGACCGTTTTTTTACTTCTTCACGATTTTTAAAACTATTATCGTGGTGTTTGTTAAAATTCAGCCTGCAATTACATCGAAGATAAAAAAGGATGCACTTTTAACGCATTGAGCTATCGCTGAATAAGATATTTGAATGCCTATGACAGACATTCCAAAAACTACCCGAAATCCCTGCAGCCGCCTTAAAAGGGCCACTCAGGTTAGTTGGCAGTAGAAGGCACAGTGGATGTATGCTTACGCCTTGCCTAGTGGCGCCGTGTGAAAAACCAATTTGCGCATGCCGACTTACCCGTAGCGTTCGCCTATGCTGTGACGCAAAGTTTGAGATGATCGTTTGTAAGGCTACTGGACCAGATGCCTGCGCTTAAGTAGCAGCCGCGATTTTTAAAATCGCATTCATCACTTACGCGCACATGTGACGGCCATGGTCGGGGAGACCAAGCGTGGAGCCAAGTGCAGATTGCTGAACATCCTCTCCACGGTAGCATGTACGGTTCGACTTTGAACTGCAACGCATTCAGCCGAAGAAGATATATGAAGGTTAGGTCACGTGCAATCATAAAGGGTAAATATTGTAAACGCGAGTTAAGTAGTATATTGCCAATCGGATATATTTTTTGTAATGAGGATCGTTCACCGGCTGCGTCCTAGGTGCTTTCGGTACACATGCCCATGCCTTAGCAAAACACCTCTGCTTAATGGTATAGTAAAAACTAGGAAATTTACTTCGTGTGTATTCATTATGCTGTTGTATTTACATGGCTTTTGCCAAGACAGCTGCACAAATCCACCGCTAATGATAAGTCTCCATCCAAGCGGACCTTACCTTCGTCGTATCTTACGCCCTTCGATATTTGACATTTATCTTGGAGTATTGATGACATTCGAATGAAGAAACAAAATGTGTGCGGTGCATGTAGTTATTTTCTCTTCTGCATTGAAACTATAACGTCTTTCTGCGAGAACTGTCTACACGTTTTTGGAAGTGTATTATCGATAGATGTATGTTAACTGATCGGTTCTGGGAATCAGTTGTACCGGTCTGCCTACCTAAAGGAACCCTCCACCACTAAACAATTGCAAATGTAAAACGTTTGGTCATTTGATATTGTTCATTCAGTAGACAATAATTAACGTTAAAATAACAACATTTGCTCCACAAAAACTTAATACCTGTAATAAGAGTGAACGAGTAGGCATGGGTTGTCTTCTAAGTTTCGTTTATTTCGGTAGAAAATTGTTAGCTGAAAAGCGCGTACAGACATAGTAAATTCGCTCGGTTAAGGGGGCGAAAATTTAAATAGCAGTATGACTAACCAGGGTACCAAGTTGGGGGGCAACTTATCGCCAACGGAAGCGTCATTGTAAGAACACAAACTACCATAATCATATCAAGCATTCTTCAATGCAATAAAGTTTTGACGCTCTCAGCACCTTTATATAAGTGTTTTAAAATCGCCTATTTTATTTCCTATCGGTAAAACCACATCGAGGCTAACATCTGTCTCTAATTCATTGGTTCTTTAGGTGTTGAAAGTTATTGGCTTATTTCCAGTTAATCAATCGCTTATCAAGGGTCATTGAGTGTCGAACCACAGCTCAGTTCTTCTATGCCTGAAGACAGATGACCCTACATCCCATAAATGATTATATAGAGAAGGCGGAAAGGAAATTCAAGTTCCAGTGACCTATATTTGGGGCAATCTAATAGTCTGCAGTCGGATATCTGCTGCGGCGTTTTTGTGTGTTTTACAATGTTTAAGGGAATAAAATTTGTCCACTAAGGTATAACGATATGATTTAGAAATGGCGACTTCAGTCTCCATTTTGTTTGTCAGTCAAATAAACCTGGCAATGGTAATAGCACTGTTTTGTTAAATGCCGACCAACGGACCAAGTTGAGCGAATTATGCTGAATACGCGACAAAAGTGAAAGCCAACCGGAGGAGGTCTATCGTTCACTTCAAAGTCAGGCAGCGTAACAAAAATCATAATTTCGCTTTCGAAGTTCCTATAAGCACTAGTGGTACCTGTCTCGAAATATACTGTAGCGATGGCCAGTGTTCATTTCAGAAATCTGGGTAAGTTTATATCTTTGGCTAATGAATGGAATAAAAGTTAAATTTGGGTTGCGATACAGCGCGTGAAAGCCGCATCCACCTTTTGTATGGGATCGGCGGTAATAAGGTTAAATCGGCGAGCAATAGTGAATGACACAAAAAATACTTAAAAAGTAGACGGAATAAAAGGAAACAAATGTGAATAATTGTTTAAAGTTCCTAATTTTTGGTAACAAAAACGCACTTTGTTCTATTTCTAGAAGGTTCCATATCGCGAGATGGATGGTAACTGATCGGTTACCGGAATTGCTCGTACTGTTAGGCCTTAGCATCCATGGAGGACCTCAAAATAGCCAGCTTAATGTCTATGGAACTGCATTGATTGGTCGGTACTAATAGCCTCACCTATCCTGTATTTACCTTAAATGAGAGCAGATGCTGACAGATGATCTTGCATCAATTTACCCTTGACTGCTAAGCAATTGATAAGATGACACGCGTAGTCATTTGATGTTAATCACTTAATCGAGAATATTCCAAATTACAATGGCGACATTTGCGCAGAAAATACTTGATAAATATAGATTTAATGAGTATGAAAGTGGTGTTTTCTAGGTCTTGTTCATTTTGAAAAAAAGGGTTAAGCTGAAAACTGCCGACAGACAAAGAAAATGCGATTGGCGAAGGGGACGAAAATGTCAACGAAACTAATCACTTACCAGGGTACCAACTTGAAGGGCAACTCATCGCCAATGAAGACTTGCTTGCAAGCAAACAAAAGACAATGAGCATATCAGGCAGAATTCAATGCGATAACGTTTGACGCTCTTATAACCTTTGTATAAGTGCTCAGCCCTCGCCTATTTCACTTCCTATCAGCCATACCACATCGACGATAACATATCTTGCGAATAGATTTGTTCTTTAGGCGATTGAAAGGAATTGGTTTATTCCAGGTTAATAAGTCACACATCAAGGTGTCATGACTGGTGAACCAAGTTAAACTGTTCTAGAATTGTGAACAGAATACCGTATACCCAATTTTTGAATAGGTACCAACAGGCGAAAATGAAATTCAATTTCCAGTGAACTAAAGTGAGGGCAATTTTGTGGTCTGCAGTCGGATATCTGCAGTGCCGTTTGTGTGTGCTTATTTAAGTATTAAACAATGCTATTTGACTTTTAAAAGCGAAACGATATGAACTACTATTGATCATTCCTGCCTTTTATTGTTTTTGTCGATTATGTATAGCTGTCAGTGGTACTAACACTTATTATTTAAGGCCAACTTACAGAACATATCCAACCAATTATGCTGAGCATGGGACAATGGCTAAATGGGATTCATAAAAAATCCCTGGCAGTTGGACAGCGCAAACAAAATCACAATTTCATTTCGAAGTTATCATAAGAACTACTCGTAACTGTCTAAAAATATAATGTAGTTACTTCCAATGTTCACTTCGAAAATCTGTATAAGTTCCAATCTTTAGCTTCTGAATAGGATACAAGTTTCATTTGGTTTGCAGTACAGCACCCGAAAACCCCATTTTTAATTTTAAATTTGGTAGGCTGAAATAAGGATAAATCAATGAGGTATATCAAAGGAAGAAAATATTTTTTATATGTTGAGTTAATAAAAGTGGAAACTAGGAATAATAATTTATTTATCTAAACGTTTGGCAAAAAGAAAGCGCAACAGACGTTAAATGTGCAAATACGCAAATATACGGAACTGCTCAAATTTTCGGAACAATTCAAAGAACAACGAATTTTCGAGCTTAAAATAAAGTAAAGTAAACACTAAAATAAAACCCACAAACACTAAAAATTAGAACTAACATTAAAAACTAAACCGAAAGTAAGAGTAAAAACTCAAGAAGCTTAAATAAACTAAGCGAAAATGTTTAAACTAAGCACTACATAAATCAAACCAAGCTCAAGTACTTTAAGGAAGGTAAAGTAACAAATTGAGTGGAAACTAAAATAAAACTTATAAGATTTAATAAACAACTTAAAGCCAAGACGAAGTCTGAATTGTAAAAAAATAACTTAAATGAAAACAAACTGCCTTAACCGAGGTAAAGTAAGCTTATAAATGTTTTAACTTTACAAGCAACCGCATTTTTTTAACGAATTTAAAACTTAACTAAATTCAATAAACAAGGGTAAACTTAACTAAAAACGAAGAAGAACTCTAAAACTTATATAAAATTAAAAAGCTTAATAATACAAGAAAAACAAAATTAAAACAACATAGGGATATAAAATAAAGTATAACCAACTTATCCATAAAATATAACTATGCTACGTATGATTGCCAAATGTTGAATTATATAAATATTTCCGAAACCAAAATAAAAATCTTGCGTCCGAAACTCATACAGTGCCCGAAATATTGCGTCCATGGTTTCTACTTCGCACCACGAATGTTTAAAGCCTGCTAAATTTCAAACTATTTAGGCAAATAGATGGGGCTGCAGTGGCAAATCAATCTGGAGTAACTTTCGGCGAATTTTGTACGTCACCTTGTGTAGAAGGTATCATAAAGACTAAAAATTAAAACATTTAATAAATGATATGTGAATACTAAATAAGTGAATTTTAATGCGAAAGAAGCCGCCAAAGTTTTTTAACAACGCGCTCTACCTAGCCATCCCTAGGTTAAGATAGAATGATGATTCGAAGGTGCACTCTGTTTTCCACAAAAAATAACTGATAAAGACAGTACCTGCATTCTCCTATTTCAAATTGGATTACACATTGTAGGCGCGAATCCTTAATCATTTTGGCAAAACTTCAACGCTCTCAGCAAGTAACAACGGCTCATTTTCTTGTCGAGTTCTATCGGGAGTAGTAACATTGCCGGATTGATCCTCAAAACTTTTTTACGGTATTCCCTCCTACTATTTAAGATCTGCCAATTGCTCTCTGCTGGCTTCACCGGCAGTAAAATTTGTGCTTAAGGAGTGTTCTCCACGCAGAATTTCCAACAATTGGTGATTTAAAGAATAACTTGGGACAGAAGGGTTGCTCATCGAAACAGATTAATTAGAATAACTTTCTTTCAAAATAGTCGTTTGGTTAATCGTAGCCAAGGCATCCACCCCACAGTCCTAGCAGAAATTCCATTTAGATTGCCGTTATATTACCGATTTTATCTTCATTCTCTGTCTTCATGATGACGATTGTCTGCAGGCGGTGTTGCTGGATATTTAAAATAGTTACTAAATTAAGCAAACAAAGGCAAACTACAGTTAACAGTTAACAAAAAATTGCAAAGCTGAAAACAACTGAAAAGTTGATAAAAGATAAACCAAAACTAAACGGAAAAGTAAAATAAATTATAGTTATAAATGAAAGTAAACTATAAGTACACTATTTATGGCGCCCTTATCGTTGTCAAAACCTAGCTAAGTTAAAACAATCCGGAACATGAACATACATTTCGGTCAATTTCATTGAGCGAGACGTGGTTGACTGAAAAAAATGGGGATTACCGTAATTAGTATCAAGGGATACCGAATGCTCTGCTGTGACTGTTTTCAACGTAGGGGTAGGTGATTCAGTTTACTCAATGTAATTTCCTGTTGTCGGAGGGAAACTGCCGACGTGGTACTACAAATATATAAAACAATGCAATGCAAATTTAGGATCAAAATGTTATGACGCTTAATCTATGTATTGTCTAGCATTTTCTGTCTGACCTTACAGCTCGAACGAAATCAATGTCGTCAAAGTGCTAGTTGCGTCGACAGTAGCTTCTTTAAGGAACCAAAGCCAAATCGAAAATTGCTATCCACTTACATTATAGAGGATGTCTTGATATAATTGTAGACAATAACCACCAAACAATGGCTGACAAAATAATGATGACATTTTACGTTAAGTATATATTTACAAGTATACAACGAGATGAAACAGTGTGACCGCGTTAGTTGGCTACGGCAGAAGCGGCCGCCATCAGATAACGCCGACCAGTCTTGTGCGCCCAAAAAGACTTCGTCGCTGCCCCGCACTAACCATGGTCAAAAGCTGCTAATCCAACAGCCAGCAGCTTAGCACCTCAACCGACTACCAGTTCCCCCTAACGCTGACCAAGTGTTAACCCCCTTTCCCCCCCCCATTCCCCCTGCCATGACAATCTTCTATTTTTTTTCAAACCCGTAGCGTTTATTTACTTAATTTCCATATAAACGTAAAGGCCTGCTGAGAGTTATCGAAAACGAACGTATATTAGCCATTTCATCCTCTGAATTTATAGATGCCTGTGTTTCTAAAACTCATAGGTAGCCTGAACTGTTGCGTCCATCGTTGCTACTTTGCACCACGAATGTTCAAGTTATGTTTAATTTTCCATTCTACAGACAAATTGAAGGAGTTGAAATGGATGTCAACTAGGATCAACGTTCACAGACTTTAAGTGTCACCTATTGTAGGAGGTGTAATAAAGACATAAAATAACAACATTGTATAGATAATATATGGATAATATATTCACCGTTGTTGATACCAATGAAGACGCCGAAGATCTGCTTTATTTTTCATAACTGAAAATTTACATCTCAGTGAAAATGGAAAAGTATAACAATGCACTCCTTCTAGACGTCCTTGGGTAGAGACGGAATTATGATTAGATGGGACCTACTGTTTTCCACCACAAACAACTGATAGAAAAATACCTCCATCTTCCTATTTCTGCTTAAGTTAAATAACTGAAGGTTGAGGATCCGACCACGTTGGGAAACCTTCGACGCCCTAAGCAGTAGGCTAAGTGATCATTGTCCTGTAGGTTTTGACTGGGAGTATAAGCATTGTTGGATTGATGCTCTCTGATTAATTGCGGTATTCATCCCTGCTATTTAAGGTCTGTCAATTGCTCCCAACAGCAGGATCGACATTTGGTTGCTCCGGCAGTACATGTTGTACTTAAGTTTACTTTGCATATAATTTCTAATACTTGACTATTTAAAGGATTACTTGGGCCTGGGGGATTGCTTACCGGAACTGCTTAATTAAAATTCCTGTTTCGGAGAATTCGCTTGATCCATCATCGCGGAAGCTTTCAGTTAACAATATCTAGCAGAAAATCAATTGGCTTGCCGAGTAAGTTTGCCTTTATTTTACCGATGTTAGCTTCATCCTTTGTCTCCAAGAGGGCAAATATCCCCATGCGGTGTTGCCGGGTATTAGAATAGTCAATTGAACTCGGTTTTGCACATGACTACAAATACTAATATGTGCGTCCTAGCTGGCCTTATCTTTTTAAGAATTCACAGAATCAATTAATGTCCCTGACTGCCATGCGGACGATTAATTATCCTGCTTGTCAGATCTTTCTGAAAAGAACAAAGAGGTGTTCAGGTATTTCAAATTTAATTATTATATGCTTTACACACGGAGGATAAGTCACAAAGCCCTACGGACTCTCACGAGCAGTTTACCGGGAAAACCATTAATTTTTACTGCACAGGTTCTTCTGACCAAATTTAGTATTTGCTACGAGGTGTTTCTGATCATACGCGTTTACCCGTGACGGCCACGGAGCTCATCAGTATTCCACTGTCTGTGTCAACAAATGTCACCCTCACAAGTTCAGTGGCCTCTGGGGCTGATGTAGCTCCTGTTTCCAAAGTAGTCGCCGTCACACATATAGCAAACCATCCGCCGAATTCCACTTTTATTACTTCGTTTGGATCACGCCTACAAAGTCAGTTTTCTCTGGGAATGCTGCAGTCCTGCAGTCCTGCTCCACGTGCCAGCCTAGTTTTAGGTGTATATGTGTGTTTGTATTCAGAGTACTGATAGCTACGAGCAAAGACCATGATTCTGCAATGCGCCAATGAATGGGCAATCTATCTTAAACAATCTATATACTTAATAAAAGAGATCTAATAGCTCGGTGCGGTTCCTATTCCGTTTTTGATTGGCTGGCGTCAAGAGTCACAGGTTTGCTAGCCGATAGCATAGTTCGCAAAAGCGCGTGCCTGTCCGCCGCTGTAGGGAATTCCTTTTACGAGCTGTCTATCCTACGCTCCGTATCACCTGTTTCAGACAGACTCGATGACCTTAAATTTTTTTGCATATTTCCACGCTGACCCCCATGCGGCCACGGCCACGTGAATCACTATCCCCCTCCCCCCGCCGCCGACGTAGCAAGGGCTAAATCCGCTGCCTCCGGCCATTGAATACTTAAGTGTCCACGACTTAAATTTACGGTGACGGTTTGTTTTGCGGCTTGCGTCAAGAGACGTGACACAAAATACCTAATGCAAGAGTCAAACGAAAAAACAAATTCAACCTTTTCTGAGAATATTCCTATGTAGTTTGCTGAACTCAACCATACTTATCAAATCAGTTTTTGCTTTTGGCTAAATTGCCACTAAAAACCGAAAAAAAAAGTTCTCAGAAAGAGCTTCGTGCGGACAAGTACGTCTTCCTAAGAGACAATGTCCTTAATGACCGGGTAATATTGGTCGCGGTCAAATTCTCATCTTACCCTCAAGCCACACTGGGTCACCTCGCTATATGCAG
>UYRU01043037.1:0-13849 GCA_900617775.1 Dibothriocephalus latus | reverse complement strand
TGGTCTTTCCTATGGCGATGCCTTCAGCACCGCCCTAATTGACGTGATGGCCTCACTCAAGGTCGTACGTGAACACCAGTGATAGGGGAACACGTAAACCAACGGCAAGCTTATGTTCGGCGGGTGGCTCATGGAATGCGACAAATAATACCGGTTTATTGTGCTTAAGTTCGGGGTCCTTTACTCGAAGAACATTTGCGGCTAAAGTGGTAGCAGGCTTGTGGTTGCTTAAGATTCACAAGCGATTTACTTGGTGGGACCTTCTAGGGAGCCGCTCTAACGGTCTTCCTCGTACGTTACACAACCAATCTGCCACATTGAATACAACTGATGGCGCGCAAGCTTCTGCCAGGATTAGAACTCTACTCCCCTACTTATATAAGTCAGAAAGCCAATCGAGCTGTTACCCACTTGAGGACACTGTCTGATTTGCCGATCATGTACTCGCTCGTACATGCCTTGCTTACTTGGGAACAGTGCCCTGTTAGCATACGGCAATACAATTCCATTCTTTTGCCCTAGTTGTTAAGTTCTGCTTTGGGAATTCGAACGAAAAGTTTTTGGTTGGCAAAAATCATGGCTTGTGGCAAGGTGTTGATAAATTGATGATGTGTAACTCACCATGTGTAATTGTCGGAGTAAAATTGCTGACTATCCTGCAATGCCAACGAGCTCAGTTCGTGGCAGCTCACATTATGATTATGGAATTCATGATGCAAAAGTACAATTAATCTACAAATACGCGCTTAAAACAAATGATGGCAGCAGTAGTCTAAGAAGTGCCTTTCATATACCCTTACTTCCGGCATTTGTCCTATGGAGATGGTAGTTATAGCAGTTCTATGGGTTGGATATTAGGGTTGGAAGTGAAGAATACGTTAATAGCTGCTGGTTGTTTTATTAATTTTATTGTACTTTGAAATATTATCGATTTTTATCTGTAGATTTTCCTAATCTGTATTATCATTTAACTTATTGCGGAAAAAAACCGATTATCAAAATGCAAGATTCTCGAAATTCCTGAAAAAATCTAAATGGTGGTAAGGAGGTCGCCTTCTTCAAATTACCTTAGGTCCAACTTGCCGTTATGAAGTTAGATTAGTAAAGTCCGCCGCGCTAAGCGCCGCGCACACCTCCAATTTACACGCGGAATGACTTAATCTTAGCGGCCGCGGAAAAGAAATTCATCTACATTTTTTCACTTTTATCTGACATATTCAAATTTTCTTCACCGTCTATTCTGTGTAAGAAATCCGTCGCATGACTAGCCGCACACTTTTTGATGCAAGCATGTCTTCGCTAAATTCTTTCGTTTTAATTTTACAACTGTTATAATTGCTTTTGAAAGCCTTCCGTGAAGCTTGAGAATCTTTGTCTAATGTGTCTGACATAAAAAGATATTTCTGAGTTTTATTTGTACCTATAAAATTCTGCTTCTTATGGACAGCATTAAGATAATGACCTTGGACTATGACACACTTTCATAGCTCTGTCTCTATGTGCCAGATATGAAGCACGCGAAAATAGGGAGAACAATTAATTAAGAACTGAAATAGTGATGGAAGAATAGGGAGTGATTTAATGAATTTGAGTCACTTTTGCTGACTTAGTCGAAAGGGCGAGTAACAGGAGGCTGTTAAGACCAAGACGAAGAAAGATAAATCTCCAACTCCCGAATTTACTTCGGCATCCACTTGCGAATAGGGCAATACATCAGGATGGTGGATTTACAAGGATTTTCAGTATTCATACGTTTACCGACGTGGCTTTGAAAATATTATTCAGAGTTAAAAGTGTTGCTTAAACCTCAGTTTTCATGCACTCATGCAGCGCTAGCAGATCATATCCCCTGACTATGGCTAAATACGTGCTAAACATTTTGCTTATTTCTCGACCAGTACACCATCATAAAGGATCAGCGTGAGGAGGAACCTGATTGCTTGGGTACGCGCTTTAAAAAACGCAGCGGTTCACCCGAGATATTTTTTATGTGATGCTCTTTAACTACGTCATACAGAGGATGACGTATAAACAATAAACCTCAGGCCACTTTTCTTTTGCCTTACGTTTCGACAACCACCGCGGATTCTTCATCAGAGACATGAAAAGAAAGGAAAACGGGATCCGTTTCTCTGATGAATAATCCACGACGGTCGTCGAAACTTCAGGCGAATAAAAGTGTTATCGCATTCATCGAATCTTCTTCTTTTCAGTTACTTCCTGGGACTCGCATTTTCGCTTGTATTTGCACTTTTCTTTCAGTATATCACACATGAAAAAGCAAGGCAAATTATTTAAGTGAAAGTTTCGTTTTCAGCCATAGATGCTGACTGTCATCAGGTAAGCGAGAATTTCCAGAAAAGAAATAATTTATTCGAAAACCACTAATTTTTCCTACAAAATTATTTATAATATATTTTGCAAGCTTATCAAGGGCGTGACAGTCGTTGTCTAATGTGTCTGACATAAAAATGATATTTCAATCCTAAACATATTTGTATTTGTCCCTTTAAATTTTGCTTATTATGGACGGCATTACCTCGCGCTAAAGCAAATGTCATACCTCTCTACGTACTGGGTATGTAGCTCGCAAAATTAGACAGACTGGTTAATTAAGAACTGGAATACTGACAGTAGGATAGGGAGCGGTTTAATGATTACGAGTAAGTACTGCCAACTTGGCCGAAAGATCGTTACAGGGGGCAACTAAGAGAAGAAAAAAAGAAAAAGAAACAGAAGAAGTTAAAGAGGAAGGCTAAATCACGAACTCTAAAATTATATTCAGCATCTATTTTCGAAGGAAACAACACAACCGAAAATTGTATGTACAAGGCGTTGCACTATCCATAGAATGTAGTGTCGATGCAACCATACACTAGCTCAAATAGCAGCTCCTGTATTCATCCCATTTTGCCAAACTTGGTGCCACCTGGGTGTCGCTGACTACCATAATTTCTATAAAACCGTCAATTATGAACATAACAAGTGCCCATCAATTTTATCATCGCGAGGTTTACTCGGCTTTGAAATCCCAGCTAAAGCCAATCTCAATGTATGTGTCAATGAATGCGCAACATAGCAGACTAAAAGTGTGCCCTCGGTATACGGATGGTACCTGCGTCTTTTTTTAATCAAGTCTAAGTGACGGTGATGGGAGCACTGTTTTCTGCACAAACAGTTTGCGACGGGATCCAGCTAGAAGAACTTGTGAATATTCCATGATGTTCTCATCTGTCACATGGATTGTGGGTAGGGACTAAACCGATACAAGGATTGAGCTTAAGCCGCAAGTTGCCCACCGTCCGCGAGTTTTCGAAGAAGAAAATACTCATTTGAGCCGCGAGCTTCTAGGTATCCAATTAACAGTAAGTTAAAAAGTGTGATAACCTTCTCGCAATACCGTTTGCTAAACCGGGGTTTGCGCAAGAATTAGGAATATGCAAGAATTTGCTACCAAACGAGTACAAGAAATAATTCTTTTCGTTTTACACTTCTTATTTGTGTCATGAAACGGGGCTCAGGTGAATGAGGGCACATGGAGAGTGTGCGTTAGATGCAGCGCAAGTCCAATATCACTTAAAATGAATACACGCGATAGTAACCGAGTTTGCCTTCAGTATGCTGAAGTAAGACCGATAAGGTCCAAACTCTCTCCCACCCTTAAACAAAGAAATTATACGGAGAGGATGAAATGCTGTTGTAATCCTGAACCTGATACCTCGACGACACTTTCGTCGTCATCAAAAGAAGAATTTGGTGCAGGCTTTCAAGGTACTGCTAAATACCATTTTTCCTGACATACAGTTTACTGGGGAAGAGGAGTTCAACAATCACTTACCCCCCTCCTCGACGTACAAGTGACGAAGCTGGAAGACGGGAAGAAAAGTAGAGTGGAGAGAACCGCAAGTTCTGGCTCGCAATTTCTTTTTTGAAGAATGTATCAGAAGCAGCTGCTAGAATCGTGAAACCATTCGGAATCGGTGTGGCCCATAAGTCGGAATCAACCATCAGACAGCAGGTCATGAGGCTTGAAGACCCGCTACTGTTGACAAAACAATCAGATGTGGTCTACAGCATACCGTGCCAAGACGCAATGCAAGGTATGCTGGTAAACGAACCGATGCCTTTGCACACTATTGCTTGAGCTTCAACAGGCAATCAACCGCAGGGATAAGCTGTCTACGGTCTATAACCACGCACTGCATAAGCATCACTTTTTAGCCTTTGAAAAAACACGGGTAGTGGCCTGAGCCAATGACAAAATGGCTAGACTGCTGCTGGAAAGTTGGTCTTCGACTGGCACACTTACAAGAGTCATTGAACTTCACCCCACCTGCCGGGCGTTAGGCACAAGGCTCGAGTCAGTTCGAACAAGGCCAACAGGAAAGCAAAGCACACTCAAGCGTGGAACACATATAGCCCCAGATGAAAAAAGAGGATAAGCCGGTCAGGAACCACAAGGCCAGCAGGAGACACTACGTCACAGCCACGCCCACGAGGTTGACAGCAACTGATGCGGCCATCAACAACTAATTACTCCGTCGGTCGACGAGGGGTAGGCTAGCCGGTACGCTGACTTCCAACAGCCGCAAAGGGGGCAGAGGTAACATAAGCCTACCAGCGATCAAAATCACTGTCAGTCAGCAGCGAACAGGCATCGTGCGTCGAGCGTGGATATAATAACAGGCATGCGGCAAGACTGAAACAGTCCCGGCAAACAGAAAGAACCACTATCTTACCCTGACGATGGAAACGGGCCAGACGTCAGTCTCAAAATAAAATTGGGATTGACCTCGTACCTTCTTCTTCCTCTTCTTTGGGGATGATGAAAACGATAAGATATCTTGACCTCTAATCTTCACGCATAAAACTGTTGAGTAGGAGGTCAACGTAATCCAGGTCGTCTTCTGTCTAAACAGTGTCTTAACCCAATGACAATGACAAAGCAGTACTGGATACCCCTCCCGGGGCAAGCCCTTATAGTTTTCCTTAAGCTTCTGATTAAACATGTCATCAAAAGGCTGATCGTGGCCCGTGGAGGCAAGAAATTTTTCTGAAACAATATACAATACATAAGCCTCCGCCCACACCCCTGTGCTTTCCTAAAGGCTGTCCTCAAATTAATGACAATTTTCTGGAACCCATCTAAGTTTTCTGTATGAAAATGTATTGTCAAAAACACTTAGTTAGTTCTCATTCCTTGACTGTTGTTGACGAGAATCGAAGGGGTAGGGCATGGGATTTCTAACCAATTGGTCGTTTATTCGGGTAGTAGCTGCTGCAAAACTCGACGTTTGACATGGCTGGCTGATGATAGTTGATAAGCCAGAAACGGCACTTGAGTTTCCCTTGTATTTGTCGGTTAGATCAGATTCATTGTAGTTGGCAAGTAAGGAAAAGCAAAAGGAAGATTTGGAAGACATTTTAAAGTTTATATTGCCTTTCGGGAATGGTTCGTTTTCTGAATGCAGCTTTAGGCGATCGAGTAGGAAACGAACGGAGAATTTTAACTGTAGTCTGATAGTAGAAGTCTACCTGCCACATATGTGCAGTGGAGTATGGTATCAATCTTCACGTACTTGTAGGTATTTCTGTGTGTATGCATCCCTGGGAATATTAATCATACTTTATCCTTGACTTTAGGGTTACCATATATATGTTAATTGTAGATGGGAGTGGATCAGCGCCCGGGACGTGGCAAACGGAAAGCTGCTGTATGGTTTTGATGTATAGTATTGATGCGACGTGTTTCACTTGTGAGGAATTTGTTTAATTTTGTTGCAGGATGATTGCAACCGCGTATAAATCACTTCACGATTCGCATCGTTGTGGAACGTCTTCCATCTGAACTGAGAGTCAGCAAACTCCCACTGATATTTGCGATAAACTTCTTCATTTTTTTGCGGTTCACATACCCTGAGAGTTCTGCTGTCCTGAGATTAATGCCTGCACTTTACCTCTACATCCTCTTCTGTTGCATTCGATGTCAATATCGGAAGATAGCCGATGTGATGGAATTAAGGCTTTAGTCCAATCAAATTGTACGCTCCCTACGCTTCAGTTTGTTTAAAATTGTGTTGCTTTATGTGGGGTAGCGGATGCGAAGAATCAAGAACTCTATTTACCAGACCTGATTCATGCTCAAACCAATCATCAAACCTAGCAGAACACAAATAGGCGATGCGGAGAAACGAAGTCACTTCAGAAGTAAATGCTCCGTTGACGGGATCCGACCAAATTTGATCCGACAAAAGTTCTCGCGAGAAGTGAAAATCGCGTGAGCTGCTTGACTCGTGGTTCACTGGCCACGAGTCTTATAACAACTGCAGGCTCCCGGCCCCTCAATGCTCAGTGCTGACAGTGAGATTCGGCCGAGAACGTAGTCACGCACAGAGCGCCTGTAGGCGAACATTGTTCCATCGCCGGCCAAGTAATTATCACGCCAACGCTCAACACGGCCGATGGAATTGCAGGGATTAGCAACTCAAATGGCCGACATCATGCAATAATCATACCGGCAGCAAGCATCTCAGAGGAAGCCGGGGGAGCCGGTTAGTGTAATGGGGTTGCAATAACAGAGAGACGGCGTCCTGAAAATACTAAGACTGCTTGTGCGTAAACTATCCGTATCTAATGCTATCTCTCCTGACGGAATTCAAGCATGAATTGGGTGAATTGGCAAGGGGTTTTTATTTGACATTTTACGGTGGCGCACAGTTCAAAATGTGCAGGTTGCCAGTAATCAGAAGCCATGGCATTAAGGCGCACATGAGTGAGATAATTCGTGCGGGTTTCATTCTCCAAGGTCATTGGCTGCAACTCCGTCACGTTGCATAAAATGCCGTAAATCGAACAGGGATAGTCTATATAAGCAGAATTATTATACGCAGATGTCTACCCAAAAACATAAAGTTTAATAACTGCCGCCTCGAGTGCTTGTTTACAGCGTATGGGGTCACTGCGCAAGACTTCAAGACAGAGCATTCATTAAAAACGTAAGGAAACTCCTCTGCACAAAATTCAAATCCTCGTGTTTTAATTTTCCATAGTTTGCGGACTGCGTAACGTGTGGAATGAATTGCTTAAGGCCAAATGTATAGCAGCGTTTTCAACTTGCTACCATTCCCCGAAAATCTGCGCTGTAATTATTGCTTTTTCTTCAAACTAGAGCACAGTCAAACAGCCAAATAGCTTTTGCTAAGCAGAATAAAAAGTAAATTATTCATGTCTGCGGCACGTATGTCAAGAAACATATTTCGGACTAAAATTCCTGTGTTTAAAAATGTTTTTTCGGTCGCCTTGCGTGACTTATCAAATTACAGCCCTTATCATGAAAGAGTTTACTTCTCTGTTGTATGAAAATTGCCTGCTGTGGTCCCGGCAAAAAGCCGCCAGAGCGTTGTCGAAAGTGTTGTTTTTTACCCTGTCCTCTACAACGCACAAAATTTATTCCATTTCAGACTTTTTTCAAAAGTTATACTGACGGTTAACACGAAAGTGAAACTCTGTTCTAAAGAAAAGTTCAGACGCTTTTCTAGGTTATATTTTCTAGCATTTCAAAGATTGTTTGAGTAAGGGAGAAGTTTGCTTGAACAGGAAACAATTTGTTTTCTATTCCGAAACCGTTGAAACGATGCAGGAGCTTGTCGTCAAAGATAGCGGCAGAAACCAAGGAGTCCACACTTAAAAGGGGTACAAGCCAACTAACGAGAAGTCACACAATTGTGGGATACGAAGTAGTCCGTCCAGCTACTAGACGATAGAACGTATCTCGACGGTTATAAACTAATTGATATGATAAGGCTTGGAAGCCTTGAGTGTTGGAGATAATTTAATAAGGTGTAACAGAAGTAGAATGTAAGTAATAGATAAGTGACTCCATGCCGAGTACACTCCAGCCATGAGTGGGCTGCAGTCCAGAGTCGCATTCCGGTCGGCGAAGTCGCCGGGTCTGAAGGTCTGCAACAAGCAGTAGATCGCCTGCTCCGGAAGTGTCTGATCGTATTTGATCCCCGCACCACGGGTCTTTGTGGACTGCCCTTGAGAAGTAGTTGGCCAGTGAGCCAGACAAAGGGTGACCTTGAATGGGGGGGTTTAAAATCGTCTCTTGCGCACGCGTGGTGGTCATGCAAAACATGACCTGTCCCCGCGGCGTCCGAGGAAAGCATGGTACAAGGTCGTCATATAAGTCTGAGGGGTGACTGCGCTAGATGCTTCACGCAGTACGAAAATCGGTATATTGATCGATTTAGTTGCCATCGTTGAAACGGGCTACAATTGATTATTAACTTGACTTTCAAGCGGCTGTTATGCTGACGGTTTTGAAGTTGCAATCATTGCCCGTTTAGTAGTGCTGGGCAGCAACTAGTGATAATTCATCGCTCCATCGCGAGCGTATTCGCGATCCTTACATGCATTAATTCTCACCTGTGTAGTAAAAAGGACAGTTTAGGCATGGAATGTTATACACTCCCCCAACTTGCTCTTTTAGAATTCGTCGGCCTTTAATTTTTTTCAACCTGCAACGCAAAGTAGCTTCCAGCTATGGGTGATATTCTCATATTCAGTCCCGTAAATCTGAGTTCATTCGCTTCTGCGACTGTAAGTTATTTGCACGGTGCATTGAGTTATTTATTTTAGAATTTGTATAGTCACTTCGTATATTAAGTCTGCCTGCGTACATTCATTTGTTTACTTAGAAGAACATTATGAGCTAGTAATTGTTCAAATCTCCTCCAAGGTATGATTAGTAGTGCAAATTATTCACAAGTAGAAATCACGGAAAATAAAATTGAAATGAAGCAGAATTTTCGTCTTGTGTATAGTGTTGTTTATTAATGTGATATTGCAGGGAAAGCGGTAATAAAACGTCTCTCGTGCAACAAATTCTCAGTTAAAAAAATATAAAACGGATGCAAACATTAAAAATTTCAACAAAAAACGTAAACTCAACTAACTTTAAAAAGAGTTTACCATATAATCTGATTAGAGCAATGTCATATACACAGCAAAAATTGTGCAGGGCATATTTTTACAGGGAACTTTTTTAATTATGCAATGCATAGGGAAGTTACTTTATCGGAGAAAGAACAAAAGCCGAATTTTCGTCTTGCGTATAGTTTTGGGGATTAAAATTATAGGATAGAGAAAAAGATGATAAAGCGTCTGTGGGTGCAACAAATGCTCAGTTCAAATGTACTGTTAAGAAATGTAAAACGAATGGAATCATTAAAAATTTTTTAAAAAACAAAGGTAAACTCAGCTTACTTTAAAGGCGTTAAGTCTTTTAATCTAAGTTAGGAAATGTAAAGTACACAGCAATGAGTAAGCACGGCATACCCGTACAGGAAACTTCTTCTTTTTCACTTTACATAACGCATAGGTAAGCTGCATCTTAAGAGAAAAGAAAGGACGGTAAATGGAGACGGCGACCCATCTTAAACTGGTCTACAGTTGGATAAGGCCATTGCTCAGCTTTCGGACAACTTAGCAAACCGCAAATCAGCTAGCCAGGCTTCTAAAAAGTCTTTCAAACAGGAACAGTTAAAAAATGCATAATCTAACTTGGAAAAAGCCATTGCTCAAGAAACCAATTTTAAACTTCTGACGGTATGTATAACCCTGCATATAGTTACACTGTCTTGTATGTCGATGTCCATTGTAGGTCTAAAACCTTGCGCGTAGTGTGGTTTCTTGCGCCTGAAATAGCTGATTCTGTCATGGCTCGCACTGCACGCTCTAATTCCTCACTCAGCTGGACCATGTGTCGAGACAGAATCAAGGTAACCGAAGAGTGCGATCAAGCGCAGTGACTAACAAAGTTAATCTGCCTCATTCCCGAACTGGATTGCTTATGGTTGTGCCAGATTTGCTAAAACGAGAAAGCCGCGACTCTCTGGGTGGGAGAAGCGTTAAAGGTCATTTAAAGGAGCCATCGAAACATGGCTCACTGTTCGAGGAGCAAAGTTGGTTGCCTTCCAATCTTCATTGTCCAGATCATTAAAATGGTCTCCAAGAGCATTGCATTGTACACAGTGAAGAATAAACTGAGAAAACATGGAAACAGAGTCTCCATAGTCCGCCTCATGTACACCAACATAAAGACCCGGGAATCACTATTGTGCTATACCTGAAGCCGTCTTTGCAGTGTGTTAGGGTTGCCAAGAGGCTGAACAGTGTTCTGTTTGCCAGTAAGCAAACTTTTGTCGACATCGATTAAAAATTATTCGGCTAAATATTCGGGACAATTATTCGTTCACATCTCGAATATGGAGTTCAGGCATGGCGCCAATGGCTGCCCAAAGACTACCAGTTGCTGGAAAGAGTCCAAAGGAGGGCAACACAAATTTGAAGGGCCTAAAATCTTCAGCTTACGAATGTAGACTAGAAGAACTTAACCTTGTCCCTCTTGAGTGCAGGCAAATCTGAGGTGATCTCATACAGACGTACCAGATCGTGAGGAATCGGCATTGTGCCCTGCAGTTTGATGACTTCTTCGCATTTGCCAAATTAACTGACCTCCGTAGAAATTCCTTCAAACTCCGGGGAAACTTATACCATCTGGATGTCCGCAGAGGTTAGCTGTCACAGCGAGTCATCAGTGCCTGGAACGGACTGCCCGAGGAGGTCATAATTGCGAAATCGACGAATGCATTCAAACGCAAACTGGATGTTTATTTTCTTAACAGATACCGTTCATATGCACAAGATAGCTTTATCAGCAGTCCCCGACGTATTGGTCACAATTATATATCTATAAATGTTTACATATTTATATCTTACTCAAAATTATATAGTTACATATTTGATGTTGGATATTTTATGCGTACTGTTTTCAATAGGGTCTTCGGAGGCATTGCCTACTACCCTAAATATACTGAGCTATAGTGAACTACTAATGTATTCCGTCCGGGCCTGTCGGGTATCTGATTTCGAGATTAACCACATGTGCCTGAGCGAGTTTAGCGACTTTTCTGCACGTGAAACATACGACCAGGTGTCCAAAAAATAAACCCAATTTACACAGAAAAATGAAAAGGACAATTCAGATCACATGTGAGAAACGGTACTATTAACAGCCTGGTAGGAAGGAGCCATTCAGTTAAAAACCCCCAGATATGCCGATGTATCTTCAAGGCGTATATATATGTATAACGTTTTTGAGATAGCGCATCTTCCTTTACCCTTTTTCCTTTTGAAAACCGTTGTTAAAGGCCATCATTTTGAAGACAAATGCTACCCCGCTTTTTTACTGCTTGGAGGTGTTTACGTAATTTGTTGTTAATCAGCCTTAGCGGAGTCGTAAAATCCAAATGTTTGCCATATGTTTAGGCCTTTTAACAGAAATGGATATTCTTTTATTCAGACCTTTGCTGATCAAGCTATCAAAGGCTAGTTCACCTGTTAAGTTCTGGAGGCATTTTAATCCTTTGTTTATAGCTATTCCACACGTGATCAGCTTTTTTACTGCCAGTGATGATCCACTTCACACTGGAGAATATTGTACGCCATTCGGATTTCCAAACTAGATTAAGGTATATATTATGAAGAAGGTAATCCAGGGTTCGAGGAATCTATCTTGTCGCTAGTAGAGCATTATTTTTGTCTATGACATGAGTTATGTAAACGGTCATTTCAGGCTCTTCCAACAGCAAACCATGTCATATTTAATCAATTCCAGCTCATTTAATCCCTACAGACTGTCCTACTGACTGTGATCGGACGAAGTCCACTTACGTTATATTTTTAACGTTACATTAACTGTTCTCTTTATTGCGACTTCTTCAACGCACAATATGTGTAAGTGTAGCAGAAACGAAGTCTCGGAGAGAACGACGATGAGCGACGAGGAATGACGTTGCGCTTGCGTATACTCCAGCCCGTGTTCAAATATTATTTGATTGTATTTGAATAGGCTATAATTAACGAACATGGAAAGGTTTTGAAAGACCTCATTTGTGGCCTTTCACGATCAAGGCGTTTAATTAAATTCTATATCTATGCTGTTTTTGCTTGATGAGTATTTTATAAATTATTTGCCCTTTATATTACTTAGAGATATATACGGGCAGCGCAGCACCACCTTTCGTACGACAGTTGCTTGAGATAATATTTAAGTTAATGCAAAATAACAAACACAAAAACAAAGTCAATTCACTTTCAAGTTTCGTTTGATAGGGACCAGAACTGTGAACAACGCAAATGAAATAAGGATTTCCTTTGCATTTGCCCTGTTCAAATTTCTTCCGGTAAAGCAATGCTTTAACCAGCATTATGCCAAGAAACTCGCGAAATATTAATCGAAATTCTTCTATCGTATTTTAAATTTATATCTTTCCACGATGAGCTTACCAAGCATAGCAACAAGAAAATTGATTACGCATTTTCTTGTTAGATTATCTTATTAATCTTATATTAAGCAACATTTCAATGGCTAAGGAAAAAACAATTATGGCCATTTCACTTGATCATAGACGTTTGAGATATATAAGTGCAGAAGGAAGATTCGAAGTGCTTATTCAAAAAGACAAAAGGTCTTCATCCTATTCGATTTTTGAATGATGTGAGTATTGTGGTCATGAATCTGAAAGCTGTTAAGCTTGCAGCCTACCATTTTTTGGTAGGTCTTTAGGCCGTGCAATTTATATACAATATACTTATCCTGTAAGCAGGTATTATCTACATTTATTCAATTATAAATGGATTTCTTGACGTTTAAATCAGCATTTTAATCGTTCTGCATGCTTTGCAAGCCATTGGCGCTGCCCTGCGTGTAGAATTTTAGCAAAAAACATTATACTTTCGAACACTTTCCGGCCGGAAAGCCTTCCATCAAGCATCATATGCATAACCGTTGCCGTTCTTTGACGTTTCATGAACTATAAACGGACAGTTTGTACAAGAATAAAACATGTATTTAAAATATGTTAATTACAAAATTACTGACAGCTTCCTTTTAAACTTCTAGAGATTACTCATTTTTTGTTCCGGTTAGAGCCTGTGCATCATTTACAGTAGTTGCGCACGTTATTTCGTCCCACCATACTTGGTCTTCAAATCTTGTTATACAAAACTGATATCTTCCATGCTGAAGCCCATTACACTTCCTGTTATTGTAAATATGGTTTGATGTCAATCATCCTACAATGGATTTTGTGTCTTATGAATTATATAACGAACTTCCAGGGGGCGTAGTATTGTAAAACTATTCTTTTTTCAGCCTCCCGTAAAAACTACACTCTATTCGAAGTGCTTACGTCTGAAGTATGCATGTTTCCGAATAAGTTCAAATACTAATTATAGTAATAGCACATAAGCAAAAGCTTAATGTACTCGTTTTTAAGCAAATAAGGTAATTTTTCGCTCAGTTTTAAACAAATATACCTAATCTCGAATATGTATGCGAACAATTGAGTGCATTTCTGGTTTCCAAACTAGCAGTTGCATATTTCCCTTGGAAGGACTATCATACATTTATCTACGATAATATAAGGACTTCATATCTGGCTCACAATTAATTAATGAACGGCTACGACGTTTGACCAACATATACTTCACGCTGTTAAGCCATTCATAATTAGGAGAATTTTAAAGACTTAAAACTACAGTTTTTTCTAAATAAATATTTTTAGAATAAAAACTTTGCTATTGAAATACCATCATAAAATTTTCCCACGCATATACGCAAAAAAATTGCTCGATCAAAAAGGAAATATAAAACGTAGACTGCTAATGTGAATTTTTGTGCTGAAATCTTTCCAGGCAGCCAAAAAGGCACGCCCTTGAAACTTTTTGGAGATTATGCTATAGAATAATTATTATTACGACCCTGGAACCGTTATCCTTCCAA